>JAXQQM020076917.1:0-148423 GCA_034641835.2 Pinus albicaulis | reverse complement strand
GAGATATAGTTGAATAACGAAATAACGAAACATGTCTAGTTAAAAGATGTGGCCCGAGAGGCTTGTATGCAACGGAGAATTTATCAATAAAGTTTCAATTGTTTTTTTTATCCTTCAGTTCTTTTCTCTTCTCTCATTTCTTGTTTTCCCCAACAGAACGAGGGGCCTCGTTCCCATGGGAAAAAGATGCTCTAGAAAACGGCAATGAGACGAGAAACAAATCATTTCCGCCTATTCTCGTCTTTTAGCGTTAGAAACCGTTTCTGTAGAAACGACGAGAAACATGCATCGTTTCTGTGCATGGATGGCCTCATTTGGATAAGTTTTTCTATGCATGGTTGCTGCTTGGATGAGCGTTCGATGAAATTGATTACAATGAAGTTTATGACTCTGTGGCCATCCCGATCACTGCCTCCACTTTCTGTGCTGCCATCGCTGCTTTTTCTTCTTCAATCTGATGAAGCGAAACCGAGGTTAATTTGCACCAGAGTAGCCTTTAAACATGGTGCTCGAAGATTTCAAAGATGTGTGGAAATTTGCGGACAAAGCCACCCAATTCGCACATCTTCATACCCTATCGTCAGACGAGAGTGTCGAACCTTGTGATACAGATGGATAGGTTGAGAGGAATATCTTTGGGGATTTCTCCACCTTTCTCACCTTCTTGCAAACTTCCATGTAATCATCGAAGTCATGTCTCTAGTCCTCATATCACATTTGCCTTTTGCTCATGCTTCGCCCCCATTGCCATTGCCATCACTACGTCCATCATTGGGCAATTTTAATTGCCATCCCTACTGGTCTTCATGTTATTATTGTCATGGTTATGGATAGAGCTTCAGCACTCTCCAATGGGGCTTTCGCTAGAATATAACATCAGCCCTAGGGAGCTTAAAACATATGAACCGAGGAAGAAACCACAGTGCATATAGATGAAATGTATTTTGGCAAAGGCACGAGGTGAACCACACGGTGTGGGCTAAAGTTTGCTTAACAAGATCCATCGTGATTTTTTAGAGAAAAAATTGTTGGCAATCCAAAATATACATTTATTGTGTAATTTTACCAATTTCAGTGATTGATAGATGCCTGTTGAGGGTTTTAGAGGTTTTGAATCGATTCAAACGGTCAAAACTGTAAATTGAACGAAGCGATGCTCAAATATTGTGGATTTATAGTTCACTCGAATTTGATTAATACATGGTACTTTAATTTGAATAATACACGGTATTTTAGATGACTCCTGCGATGACCTTGAAAAAATTTCCAGGGAGGTTTCTAGTCTCTGCATAACTCATGTGTTCCCATGAACAATATCCCCGAGACTATAAAAAGACGTTGAGCATCCTATATTGCGATAGCACTTCTTGCGTGAGATTGTTTTGCTTCCTTTTTGGCGTCATGGACCTCATTAGTATCCAACTTACATATAAGAAACCTCTTCATAGATAACAGTGAATACATTCGATGATCTGATGCACTTTTCTTGATGGCAATTATGGCAATTGCAAACAAAAAACCTAGAAACTGCAGGATAAGGACTCCCAAGGCTATGAAACCTTTATAAGGAATATCTTTTCCCGTGCTATTGATGTTAAAGTCATCCAGAAGTTCAGAGTTTGTTGTTTTCTACTCTTCTTGTTTTTTACACAAAACTCCAAACTCTGTTTTACACAGAACAAGCATAGATCATTGATTTTTTACCTGATTTTCCAAAAATTTGAAAAAATTGCATAGTTTTTTCTATTAGTGACCTGTATACTGCTGAATTTTTCAAGTACCATACCATATCACAAAAAAACTTGCAACTATAATCTAACCCCACCGCACCCCTCTTTAAATATATATCTATATTGCGAACCCATCCGCTGAAAATTGACCGGAATAATAGGCAAATAGTCATCTGCCCTGACTGCACAAACATTAACGCAGTTTTTGGCGAGACCAATGGCCTCCTAACTTCATAGGAAATAAATAAATTCAACGGAAAATAGAGTTCAAACTGCTACCTGTAACAACTGCTGTTAAACCGCTGGCGTCAATTCCTTCCGTGACTTCTTCCGCTGTGGATGAGTAGGAGAAGCCCGAAGGGCCCGGCCTTCTGAGGAGCCAATTCATTTTCGTAAACCCAATCTGTGTAATCTGGATATTTTGTTTAAGATTTCAGGACTGTCACCCTGTAAAAAACTTTGTTTAAGTTTCAGGATTGTCACCCAGTTAGAAACTTAGGAGCGCGATGCACGGGGCAGCAATATCCCGTATATTCAGGATAAGAAGTACTATTCCATCTTTATTTTTAATTCACAGTTCACACTTTAATAAGTTTCTGAATATTAAAGAAACATTTAAGAAGGCTATGCTATTGTGATTCAAATTTAATAAGTCCGACAAACTTACGCGTGAGGGAGAATATGATCATTTTTTATTTCATGTTTTTTACCGATTTCTGTGTTTTCGATTTATTAAATGTGAAAGGGGATTAAGTTATTCATTTTTATTTTTATAAATTTGTTTTTGGGATATACATTCCTCTCGGTTGGATGAATATAAAGTCAACGTGCCGTGGAAGCTGGATAATATAAAAAAAATAAGTTTAAAATAATATTATTTTTTTATATTTTAGGTAAATATTTATTTGATCGAGTTAAATTAATATTATTTATTTATATTAATACCATTATTTTATATAAATATTTATTAATTTTTTAAATATATATTTATATTTAACTAAATTTTAAAATTAAAATTCACTCATTTTTATGTTATAAAATTGTTTAAACTTTGAAAATTATTAAATTGTTAGCTCTGAGACTTTTGTGATTTATAAAGTAGATAAATGTCTTTTCCGTTTAATCACATATGGTCTAGGATTTGTTCTACCATTGGAACCAACTAATATGGTGGTTGATATGACATCAGTTGACCAAATCCTAATGATGTGATTAATCGGAAAAGACATTTATCTATTTTATGGATCACAAAAGTTTCAGATCTAATAATATTGTTTATTTTTATTTATTAAAAAAATTAAAAATAAAAGAGATTATTGATGATGATGATGATCATGTTGTTGAGATCATTTGGAAGCATGTGTATTATGTTCGAAATGTATGTCCCATGTTTCTAGTGAACACTTCACCCATTTTTAGGGATTAGAAGCTTGATAAATGATTAACGTTCATTAAGACCAATGTGGTCTATCGGACCTCGAGAAAAGAGTCTAATTATCATTCTTGATAATCTTGTTCATGTGATCAAGGAGAAGGGAAAGAAGCGCTCCAAGGTCGCTATAGTTGGGTTGGCTTAATAAGTCAAGAAGACTCGACATGTGGCTGATGATAGGGAATTGGGAATGGATGTGGGCAAGGATCGAGTAGTCTAGAAGGAAGTGTTTTTCATCTTCCACCTTCTTAGTATCATAAATCTAACATATTTTGTTGTCCCAGGGAGTCTTGGGAGTAGACCATTGTCTGGTCTCACTCCGAAGCTCATGAGAATTAGTTTTTATCCTAGCAATGTTCATTTTCTTCTTAGTGTTGGTCAATATAGAGGGATAATTATGGTTATCAATGATGGGGTTGATCACCTCCTTATAGTATCTTAGCTTCCTTTTACTCTCTGTCTCCTTATCATCCCACATATTGCCCTTAAAATTGGATGTCATAGTATTTTTGACACTAGCCTTGCTTCCCATGATGATATCCTCCTTAATCCCCCAAAGGTTGAGTCGAGAAGGGCATTCTTATGCCCCCCGCGCTTGAGGCGCAGGGTGGGGGTTTTGACTAAAGTTAGAAGCAATTTTTGGGAGCCTCTGGGAATCCATGTTGTAAATCTTCTTCTTATACATCAGATATCTAAACATAGTCGTACTTTCAACGAGATACATCTATCAAGAGGATAGGATAAGCAATGTTTCCCTTGATCTTGAGGTTATAGGTTATGAATTCACAAGTGATGTTTTCCATGCAACTTAAATAAGAATAATTTTATTGGTAAAATATTATAAATGAAATGAAAAATATTTAATATAGTATTTTTTAAAAGTATTAGTTGGTAATTTTTACATATTATTGTTGAGTTTTGTTTATTAAAAACATTAAAAAATAAAAGATGTTGATCTTGAGGTTATAGGTTATGAATTCACAAGTGATGTTTTCCATGCAACTTAAATAAGTATAATTTCATTGGTAAAATATTAAAAATGAAATGAAATGAATATTTAATATAGTATTTTTTAAAGTATTAGTTAGTAATTTTTACATATTATTGTTGAGTTTTGTTTATTAAAAACATTAAAAAATAAAATATGTTATTCTTCATTTCTAGGTGATTCTTTCAATGAAATATAAATTAAAAAAGAAATATTAAAAATATATTAATAACAAAAAAAAAAAAAATATATATATATATATATATATATATATATATATATTAGAAAATATTAAAAATATATTAATAACAAAAAAGTAAATATAGAAATATATTAATAACAATCAACTTTATATAAGAAAAAGTATTAAAAATATATTTTCAATGATGTGATTAATGGGAAAGATATTTATCTACTTTATAGATCACAAAAGTCTTAGATCTAACAATATATTAATAACAAAAAACATATATAGAAAAAATATTAAAAAATATATTTTATTAAAAATATATTGATGATGATGATGATGATGATGGTTAACGTCCACTGAGACCTATCTGTGGTCTATCGGACCTAAAGAAAAGAGTTATTTAGTTTGATTTAAGATTTTATTCCTATGCTCAAAAAACTTGGAGAGAAGCCTCCCGAGCTCACTATAATTTTGACATCTTAAAAGGCTAGGAAGGTCAGTATTGCAACAAAGATTATGAAATTGAGCTCTAATGTGGTTGTACGCAAGGCACTCTAAGAGGAAGTGATTTTCATCCTCGATGTTCATATTCTCACAGAGATGGCAGATCCTTTCCATCCATGGTGTATTAGGAATTGTCCAACGACCTGTTTCACTATGGAGCTCATGTCAGAGAGTTCATTCTAATCTTGGCTATATTAATTTTCTTCTTTGAGCTAGTTAAAGCAGAGAGATACTTTGATCTTCAAGGGTGGGGTTGATGACATCCTTATAATATCTTAGTTTTCTTTTAGCTGCTAGATCTTTCTCACACCACATTTTTTCTTTGAACTTAGAAGTAACAATTTTTTTAATGTTATTAATGTTTTGCAATGCAACATTCTTGTCGATCTCCCAATGGTTTAACCAGGCCCTAGTGTCTTTATACCAACCTCGTTTAAGCCTTAAGTGGTTTTGCCTGGAATTTAAAGCTAGCTTAGGAAGTCTATGGTCTCCTATGCTATTGAGTGTGTGCTTGTACAACAGAAGCCTAGTCATAGCTAGGCTCTCGATAGGGGAAATACCCACTTCTATAAGGAGAATAGGATAGGGCGTATTGCTTTTAATTTTAAGGTTATACGTTATAAAACGCTTATGGATTTGCTCAATCTTTCTCCAGGATTCTCTAGAGATGTTGCAACCCCAAACCTCACATCCATATAAGATAACATGAGTGACTAAAGTTTCAAAGAGGAACTTCTTTCTATCCCACATTACGAGGTTTGTCGTTTTACAATTATTTTCAAGACCAAAATAAGCTTTCCACCCCCCATGAATCCTTTTCTGAATGTTATAGTTCCAGTTGAGCTTGTGATGAATATCAATTCCTAGGTACTTGTAAGAAGACACTTCCTCCAAGTTACTATTGTCATACATAAAATTAGCGTAAGTGTCCTTCTTAGATTTGATAAACATAACTTTTATTTTGTCAGTGTTAACAGACATACCCATGGTGGGGAAGAAATCCTTAAGAAGTCTAAGTTGCTTATCAAGATCAGATGGGCACCTTACGAGAAGAACAATATCATCAGCATAGAGAAGAAGGATGATGACTATCCCAGCTAAGATCGTGCTAGCACATCCTGCTTCCTCTAAACAACCTTCTAGCTTGTCGATGTAAATGCAAAATAGGGTAGGGGAGAGGGGGCAACCTTCTTTAACTTTGATATTACACTTAATATCTTTCGACCACCCCTCGTTGCTCTTTAACTTGGCAATTACATTCTTGTATAACCTTATAGCGGTTGCTCTTAGCTCGAAAGGAACATTTAGCTCTTCTAATCTATTCCATAGGTTGTTTCTAGGAACCGTGTCGAAATCCTTTCTAAAGTCCACAAAGCAACCGAAGAGATTAAATTTATCATTGCGGCATTCCTCCACAATGATCCTAAGCGTAACGAGGTGGTCCGTTGTTGAGGGCTGCCTTCTAAAACCCGCTTGGCCTTTAGCCCGCTTACCTTCACTTTCAAGCCAAATGCTCAACTTCTTTTCCAAACTAATACCATATAACTTGGCTAAGAGAGGGCTGATCATAATTGTCCGATAATTAGAGGGGTTATTTGTATCCCCACTTTTAAAAATAGGGATAATGAGGCTCTGAGTCCAAGGATTAGGGAACCCTTGCTTGACTGCTTGGTTGAAAAACTTGTGGATGTGGGGGATGAGGACAAGACCTCCAATTTTTAAGATTTTCACCTGGTAACCTTCAATGTCTTTAGCTTTCCCATTTGCCAGGTGTTTAACCCCAAAATCAATGTCTTCTAATGAGAAAATTTATTTCGCTGTGAGTAGGGTTTCAAATTTATCCCTGGCATTTGGAGATTCATAAAGCTTTTTAAGATAGGAATTCCAGTCGTGCAAAGCAATTTTATTATTATCTTTAGTTTTCCTAGTTAGAATCTACCTCCAAAATTTCTTAGGAGCCACCTTAGAGAGGTGTAAGAGATTCTCTTGTCTCTTACGAATATATTGCCTTTTTTTCCTTTTAGTTAGGGCTTTGTAGATTTTTATCTTTTCAATTTTGACAAATTCATCAACAGCTTCCTTAATTTCTCTCCTCGCACTTTTACAATCTTTGTCATATCATGGGTTGGTTTTGCTATTTCTTTTATTACTTGAGACTTCAATTGATAACTTGTTAATACAATATGAGAAGGCTGTAGTAAAAATATGATAGAGGTCATCTATGTTGTCTATACTACATAAAGGAAGCAAATTAGTTTTTAATTCATTTAGAAAGAGATCGTTTTTATTTCTATCAAAGATTAAGTTCTTTTGACTATAAGGATTATCTTCAATGGGATCTCTATGCATGACAAAATTGAGAGTTATGAGTAAAGGCCTATGATCAGAGTCGGGCTCGTGGTCATCTAAGATGTCAAAATTTATTATTTCGTTGTATAAAGGAAAATTGGAAATAACATAGTTTACCACGCTGTTGCCAAGCCCATGGATAGATGTCAACTTCCTATAAAAAAATATTGAAAATATATTAGAACAAACAAGCTAAGAAAAATTATTAAAAATATATTAATAACCAAAAAGTATGTAGAAAAAAATATTAACAAGTATAAATTTATTTTTAAGTACAAAAAGTAAAATTAAAAATATTTAATATAACATGTTGTAATTTTTATATGGCATTGTTGTTTTTGTGTTTATTGTACCTGTCGCTGCAGGTCACTACGCATCAGGTTTTTCCTGATTGCGACATTAATTGGGCTTTTTTTTCAAAAAAATTTATTTTTGCCATGGTTGAACTATAAGATTTAATATTGTTTATTTATTTTAATTATTTTAATTTGTTTTTCGTTGATTCTATTGGTTGTTAAATTTGAGATGTTATTGCAAATTCGGTACGAACTTCGTTTTATTGCAAGTCAGCAATCTTTTCAACAGCCTTTCGAGTATGTATTTTAATATTTTTTTAAGGGGCTGGTACATCACTCTTATCGAGAGCCTCTGAAATGTTAATGTGTTTGGTTCCAGAGTTAAATTAAGACAAGGTACCAATCTCGATGCATATATGAATAAGGCACTCCAATATTCGTGCCCAATAAGTTTAAATTTGGGCACCTCAACAAATAAATGTGGAAGTTTATATTCTAATTACAACCTCAATAGTTAAAACCTTATTCAACCCAACTCATGCATATTCGAATGCAATAACCCAAAGGAATTAGGACGCATACCTTGGTCACGGCTTTACCATTTCCTTTCATATAAAATTGACTTGGATTAAAACATGTGTACTCATCCAATAACTTTGACCATCAATCCTTAATCTATAAGTGTTACTATGTTGGTATTTCAACTTGGTTCTAGCCCCAATAACAGTTGTCCGGGCCCACAGTGATTATATCACTTGCTTTTCTATTAACGTTCCTCATATGAAATTGCGCTCTAAATATTTATAAGTCTTTACACTTATCGCTTTTCCCATTCAAAGGTTTAAACCATTTACAGTTCAAAGTCAATTCAAATCATATGAGCCTTGCAATTTTCTTTAAAGTCAAGGACCCCGATGTATTAAAATTCAACACAATACACGTCTAGCCCCACATCAACTATATGTACCTTGCCATTAACGCTCGTCCGTCGCGCGATCGTGAATGTCGTCGATCTCCCAGCGTAGTCGATCAAACAGACATAACACATATCGCGTTTTTTAAACTCCCGAAGGATAACGCTTCAAACTTACGTGATGAGAGTGGTATTTAAATACCATCGCTGCCTTACGTGTCAATCGCTAGGACACATCGCGTTTTTTTTAAACAAAATTTCTTTACCGCCTTTTGTTTGCGCGATACAGCCGGTTTCAATTCTCGAATTTGCCTTTATTGTTCACTTCACAGTTCCCTTCTCCACTCCAGGTTCCGTTCCAGTCTTCGCCATTCACTAACTTATGGGTTCAACTCACGATTCTGTCTTACCGCTATTCGATTCATCGCTTCAAACCACCGATGAAAGCCATTCCACTGATGTCTCCCGCACTGAAAATAATTGCATTCCAAAGCATCGAATATGACTTCAACCTTTTGATTTTACTCCATTGTAATCACACCATTGTGTGTATAACACCTCCTCCTCTATGTGCGGTACCTCTACACGATGAACTCTCAATTTTGGGCTTCAAAACCGGCACCGGGTATTCACAACAGGCGCTTGTGGTCTCTCCTTGAAATGGTTTATACAAACCCAGTTCCTTGTAATTGACTCTTCAACCATGACTGAAATTAAATATATTTTATGTCTAAAATTTAGACAACTAAACCCAGCTTGGGTGGATTCGATCCATCCTATGATCGAATTCCCAAAATTGCAATTACAATTAAAAGCACGGAAACATTGCCATAATTCCTTAACTTTAGTTTGTGTCCCAAGCGTTAATATCAACATATGTAAGTGTTTCGGGTCCCACAATATTCACACAACTTACATTGTCGTTAACCGTCGAACGGATCCAACGGTCCACCAAACGTCACGCTCCAACCCAATATCCGATGGCATGAAATGAATATCGCGCAACTAAAGTACGTGGGCAATAATCTTCAAATTTTGCGCAATGTAAGTGGTTTCACAATACCACCTTAAGCCACGTGTCGGGCGCGATAATCTTCAAATTTTGCGCAATGTAAGTGGTTTCACAATACCACCTTAAGCCACGTGTCGGGCCAAGACCCTGATCGCGTTCAAAAAGATGAAACAACTTACCACCCTTACTCGCATGCGATACAGCCGGTTTCTAATACGCTGGTTTCACTATTCATCAAGGTTCTGATTCTCACTCAAAGTTCTGCCTTAACTTCAACGATCCATCACCTTACGGTTTCACTTCATTCTTGCACTATCACCATATCAACCCTTTTAACAGTCTTGCGGCCTTTTATCACGTGGTTCGGAAATTGTATCATTGCATCTCGTCGCCTCAACATATCCTCCACAATTTCCTCCCACAGAATTAAACTTGTTCAATCACAATCGCCCTTTCTTTTAGTTAAATAGAGGGTTACTCTGCCATTCTTAATGGACAGAGTCGGCCTTTTGAGTGCCTCTACATGAGACAGTTTAACGAATCCCTACACAGTATGTGCAACCCAATATGCCACAGGGTGGCATCCTCAGGGGATTGCCAACATAACCACAACTTATGAAACACTGCAAGTTTTTGTAGAACAGAGGTGGACCTTCTTAGTCAGTCCTCAACTGTAAAATCCCCAATTTTCACAGTCTCATTTCACTGGTTCTACACAATTTCTCATTGAAATTTGAAGACATTCATGCAAGAATTAATCAATCATGACACACACAGTCTGAATCAATTTCTTCAGTATATACATGAAAGTAACTACGAAAGCATCCCTTTTGTCATATATACATTGAGAAAAGGATTTAGAAAAGGATTTGTATTCCAAAGTTAATATATTAATTAATAAAATTTATAATAAGATATATTATAAGGATTTTTTCTCAAAGTTGATTGTATTATAAATATTTTTTATGTTGTAATTATTATTATTAATACATTAATTATAAAATCAAGAGGTGTGATTTAAATTATATAATCAATTATTCACAACGCATATTTAGTGGTGATATTATATATACTTGTTGTTATATCCGCATTATGAATCAATACGGCATTTTATTAAAAATGAATGCCCTTGAGAAAGTGATTAGCTAAGTTTTTAAATAGTTTAAATTCAAGAGCTCCAATAATTGTTACAAATAAAATATTCTTTTGGTGAATGTAAAGCCATAAAATATTCTTATTGGTGAATGTAAAGCAATAATATGGAAGATAAGGAATTACCTATATTCCCCACCAATGCAATTGTTCAATGCTATACACTCTCTCATACTCATATTGATGTTAAAAATAAGCTAAGCATATGTAGCATATCTAATCTACACATCAAATGCATATGCTCACGTAGTCCTAGATTATCAATGTGCATATTTTTTACTTTAATTTAATTATATTTAAACTAAATTAAGAAGAATTTATTACAAAGCAAATCCTCATAGAGATGCTCAAACTCAAATTGCAACAATTATTTCTAATTTAATTTAACTATACTTTATTGCAGGAAATTTTCATAAACATGCTCAAACTCAAATTGCAACATCTCTATAATTACATTAAGGGGCATGTAATAGCTACCCATAGACATTTTCAAGATCACATTGCAACATTACTATATTTAAATTAAGCTGGCAGTAGTAGCTACCTTGTAGCCTTGTTTTAAAAAAAATTAATTGCGACTTTAAAGTGATGTTTAGATTGAAATGTTCTTTAATATGTTGAATTTATATTGATATTAATATGTTCAATTTATAAGACATAAATGATTTGTAAACATTTAGATGTTGGCTCAATTAAATAAAAGTTTAAGAGTATTATAGAATCTAACATGGCGCACATAAATTAAAAGTATTTCCGAATCTAGTAAAAAGTTAAATGTAATCAATTTATTAATAAATTAAAAATAAAGATTGTCACATCTAAGACTTTTGTGATACATAAAGTAGATAAATGTTTTCTGATTAATCACATCATTAGAACCAAATCCTAATGATGTGATTAATTTGAAAGACATTTTATCTAAAATAAAGATTATGTAGCCATATTTAAATTTAATTAATAAGACAAAAACTTTAACATTTACAATATATCAATATTTTTAACTATAGATATTCACTCCCACTTTACCATAGATATTATTAACTTGTAAATAGGTTTTGTTAAAATACAATGGGCCTAAGTACTATGGTTCATAAATACCACATGACCAAAAACCATCTCTCATTTCACAATCAAAATATTATATTTATTGAAATTAATTTTATAACATTATTTTTAATTAAATCTAAAAACAAATATATTATAATTACTTTTGAGACATATCTAAACCCTCTATCACATTAAAAAATATGTAAGATATAAATTGTAATTGTAAATTAAGATCAATTTTACCATATAAATTAAAATAATAATTTTGTAAGCATATTTAAATTTCATTAATAAGCACTTAAAAACTTAATAGCTACTATATAACAATTTTATTAATCGTGGATATTCACCCCACTTTACCATGGTCCAATACATTGATTCATCAATGCCACATGCCTATTTCTCATTTCACAATCAAAATATTTTTTAAATTTAATTTATTACATTTTTTGGAAGAGATGTTGTAATGTTATATTATGTTATGTTATCTAAACATTTTGACTAAGTGAAATTACATAAAAATTAAAAATAAATTTAAATTAAAAATAATTAAAAAAACAACAACAACAACAAAATAAAAAATAAAATTGAAAATTATAATTATTAATATTTAAACCAGCCTAGATCCATCTTAACTTCGAATCTATCAAGCCTTGAGAGGGAGCAAATCTCCAGAGGTGCAAACCTTTCCTCAAGTTTTTCACTCAAAAAAGAGGTTTGCACCTAAAGAGATTTGATCCCTCTTGACGCTTGATAGATCCGGAGTTAATATGGATCTAGGGTGGTGCATATTTACACCGAAGGTGTTTTCTCTGTGAGGTTGGGTTGGGAAGACACTATTCAACCCACCCAATCTCAGTGCTCCATTTTCGTCCTCCTCCTTCGAGTAAAAAATTGGCATGTGAAAAGGGTTTTGCATGAACCATTACTCTATTTCCAACCCCTTCGCCCAGTACAAGGTTCGAGTCTCCACTGGAACTGAAATTGGACCCACCCTTACCTTCCCCTTGTTCTTGGTCCTCGTGGGTACATTTACAGTTATGTGTTGTTACCCCAAGGGCATATTACAGTCAAGTTATTAGAAAGACCCATGATGAAATTAGAGATGGAGCATGTAGTGGTTATCAAACTAGACGACGAGTTCGATGGAAGGTACCTTGCAGAGGAAAATAATAACCAAACTTTACTGCAAGTCGTGGTAGTAGTCCTAAGAAGAATCCATGTAGCCAACGGTTTTATAGAGTTGGCAAAGGCATTTATTCGAAGCAGTTAGAGATGAATGAGCGGAACATTGGCAGTGGAATATTTGCATAAAGGGGGTTTTGTGAGAGCCTCGGGGTAATGGCTCAAGGATTGGATTTGCATGTTGGAATCTCTATTATACCTTTTCATTGAAAACTTTGGCCTTGTTGATTATATTCAAGAAGCCATTTCCTGCATTGAGTTTGAACCTTTATTTATTAAAGGCATTCACAATGTGTAGAGACATATGTGCGACTTGAAAATCATAACTACCCATGGGCGTACTCGTGATATATACAGGGTTCAAAGGCTTAGCAACCAAGAAGTTGGAGATATCCCTTCTGAAATTTCCATGGTGAGTTTCATAAATTACTTCAAGCAAAAGTATGGCCTTGATATCCGCTTCAAACTTGGCCTTGTGTGGATGTGATAAAAAATCCAGCAAAACCACGTTATGTTCCTTTAGAATTTTGTGAGATTTGCAATGGTAAAAGAGTTCGTTATAGTAATTCTCACTCTACAGAACTTACAAGGATGCAGAGATGCTCGCCATTGGATAAACGAGTGGAAATGATCCATGACATCATGGCTAAACAAGATGGTCCCAACATGTATGTTTAATTTGTTTTCCCATTACAAAATCTTATTATAATTTCATTTTAATTTCATGAATTGTTTCGGTTTATGCAGGAGCAACAGTTTCAAGTAACTGTGGTTGTTGATATCACTAACGTTAGAGGTAGGGTACTCAAACCTCCCGTTGTTGAAGCTTGTAAATGGCCATCATGTTCATCCTATATGAGATGATCGACAACAAAATTGTTAACTTTAGATAACAACAGTATGTTCTATGCTTTAGAGCAATTTACTTCAATCTTTTCTTATTAGCCCAATATCAATTTCCAGATTAGAAATCACATTAGCATTGATAGTAAATGTTGATAGAACATAAACAATAAGCATAAGACAAGCGAAGACAAGAGGACACAATATTTGGCGGATGCCAGGGAAAAACCCCAATGCAGGGAAAAGCCTTTGATCAGATCTTCTTATTATTCTTCAAAAGTTCAGCAGAGAGAGAGAGAGTAAAATATACAAAATACACTTGCCCAATACTTCGGTCAAACAGTAGTCAACATTATGCCCTAACCAGAAAGTCAACGTTGGTCAAACCAGCAAGAATAATTCACCAAAATAGCTTGGTTAACCTTAGTCAATGCGGCCTCAAACAGTAGTCAAATTCGGCCCAAAACAGATCCGAAAACTTCAGTCAAACTCGGTCAATTGAAATTCAACGTTGTAGTCAATGGTAGTCAAACTACCCAGAATTTCTCGAAATGTGTGCCAATGAATGCATCCTAGGGAGATTAGAATTATGCCTTAGAGAACGCAGCTTTTGGAGGGAGTTTGACCCAAATTCAATGTTGGTCAATGCTTTGTACTTTAGCCCATAAAAACAGTCCGAAATTTTCAGCCCATAAAAACAGTCCGAAATCCACACGTGCGAGGGAGAGAGAGGTACTCAAGTGCTGGTACGAACTAATGAGAGAGAGAGGTGATGATATAAGTGATGTACACAATCAGGAATGAGTCTCTCTTATTTATATCCTTCAATGACGGTGGAGACACATCCATTGGGGCTTATGAACCTACATTACATTTCTGGTCGACCTTGACAATTTGCACATGTGTGAGAAAATAAATTCAAAATCTCACTTCTTCTCATCCAAACAAGATTATCTTTAGATCAATATTTCACCTCTCGGAAAGAGGAATCCAACAAAAATATCATCTCTGTCATATGAGTTGTCTAAAGTGGAGTTTGGCCCTAGTTTCCAATTTTAACACTCCCTCTCAACTAGGGAGAACTTCACCTGTCAATCCATTTATCAACCTATTCAATCTTGTCATCTATACCATCCTGTCATCCTGTCATCTTGGATCATCATGTACTGCTCTGCTCTTTGCTCTACTTTGTGACAGCAACAAAACTAAAGGTCGGGCCCTTGCGGAGAGCTGTTCTACTATAGTCGATCTGTCAGCATTTCCCTCAATTAACTTGGTTTACCTCCACGTGATCTTCTTTCTTTTTCTTGGAATTTTATTTATCAATTTCGAAGAATTTGACAAATAATTACATTCAGCAGATTTTGGAGAGTTTAAATATATTTCTGAGCCTTTATCCAACTAAGCCACTTATAACGAACCTTTGGCTCCCTCCAACTTATCGACAATCTTCACAAAGAAACACTTTAATATATTTCGACCCACACATACGATCGACGGAACTCAATTAAATACATGCACCCTACCTTAGGTTATCCCTTGTGCTATTTCTGATCGCAATCACCGTTCAGTTGGTCTTCCTCCAGATCGATGGTATGCATCAATATCGCGCGGGCTCTGATGCCGAACGTTAACATGCGATGGCACGCGATGAAAGTGGTTTTCGGGGTCCCACCCTTGCCGCGTGTCGACCGTTTAATGGGATCGCTTCGAATTTAGGAATATCGCTTTCTCCGCAAGAGTGGTGCGATATGGGCAATCTGGTTTCGCTAACCCACTCACGGGTTTGGAACAGTGATTGACCCCGGTTAACGCCTTCCTTCCTATGCTCTCTCGTTTGCTAACTTAGGTCAGACCTTGGTTCAGGATCCGATTAACAACAAACAATCCATTCCTCTTTCGGCGGAGTCTTCGCTACCTCAGAATAGAGTTAGTCGACCACAATTGTACGCAAACTTCTTCTATGAGTGGAATTAATTCAACAGAGTTTGTTCGGACACATTGAGAGAAACAGTAAACAGAGGGATGCAGAGACTGTACAGCAGCTCAATTCAGTAATTATAAACGCACAGACTTCAATCGCTTCACAATTAAACAAATTTCCTCACAAATATCAACTTGAGACAATTTGACAATCAATGGGAACTGAAATTTATTCAACCGGAAGCAATTGCTTAACACACATAATTTATTGCAGAAAACTCTCCTCTCCCAAATACATCCGCGGAATACAATTTATATACATTACAATGTGTCTCTTCAGTTCCTCTGTGAGGACCGTTTAGAAAATCAAAATCCTAATTACAATTATTCAACCAACTGAACCATGACAGATGGACTGAACTTAACTATTCGACTTCTACAAATTCTAACTAATCTAAATGAAACAGTCAGCTGAGGTATTGACACCTAGCTGTTACAATTCAATGATTTTGAACCCTCCTAGCCACAACATGTGGATAAAACCTCCTACATTGCTAGCTAGTGTCTAATGGCCCTGCATCAGACTCCCGAGGGAAATTTTCTTCATGGGCTCCTGTCCATGACCTCTTCCACTGATCTGCCTATCTTCTGCAACATTCCTCCAGTCATCCAAGTGGCATCTTCCTCTGGCTTGCCCTTCCATTTGATTAAGTACTGAAAGTACTCTTGTCCTCTGGTCTTCCTGAACACTCTGTTGTGCAATATCTTCTCTGGTTGCAATGGTTGTGTTGGAGGTAGCTGCTTTTCCCACTCAATATGTTCCTTGTCTGCTGATCTTTCTTCTGCACCATCATCTTCATACTTGTACAAATCTGCAACATTAAAAATGGGAGATATTCCAACATCAGGTGGCAATTCAATCTCATAAGCATTTGCAGAAAACTTTCTAAGTATCTTGCATGGCCCAATCTTTTTGAACTTCAATTTGTTATACTGCTTCTTTGGGAATCTCTCCTTTCTCAAGTGTGCCAAAACCAGGTCTCCTACTTCAAAATGGACTTCTTTTCTACTCAAGTATGCATTACCTTTGTAGTTGATGCTGCTGCCTTGTAGTTTTTGTTTCACTTGTTCATGTATGGCCTGGATCTCTAAAGCAAAATCCTCACCATCAGCACTTCTCAGTTCTGCCTTTCCCAGATTTCTTAATTCTAATATTCCTCTGGGGTTCATTCCATAAACAATATGGAATGGACTCTGCCCTGTGCTTCTGTTTGGTGATTCATTATATGCATATTCTTCTTGGGGAAAAATACGGTCCCACTGCTTGGGATGCTCTCCTGCAAGACTTCTCAACAAATTTCCCAGACTCCTATTCACTACCTCAGTTTGTCCATCGGTCTGGGGATGATAAGCTGAGCTGAAACTCAGTTTGGTACCAAGTTTCTTCCACAGTGTCCTCCAAAAATGGCCCACAAATCTGGTGTCTCTGTCTGAAACAATACTCTTGGGCAACCCATGCAATCTAACAACTTCTTTGAAAAACAAGTTAGCAACATGGGTGGCATCACTAGTTTTATAGCATGGAATAAAATGTGCCATTTTGAAGAATCTGTCCACTACAACAAAGACTGCATCATTCCCTCTCTGAGTCTTGGGCAATCCTAGAACAAAATCCATACTCACCATGTCCCAAGGCCTGTCTGGAATAGGCAAGGGAGTGTACAATCCTGCATTCTGGCTCCTTCCTTTGGCATATTGACAGATTTTGCAAATTTTCACAAAATTGTCCACTTCTGCTCTCATCTTGGGCCAATAATAGAAGTGACTCAGTTGCTCATAAGTTTTATCAGTACCAAAGTGTCCAACAAGTCCACCACTATGCTTCTCCTTAATCAAGTTTTCTCTCATGGAACATTTTGGTACACACAATTGGTTTCTTTTAAATAGTAAGTCCTCTTGCAAGAAATAATCCAGCCACTGGCTTCTATCTGTTAGAACATGATTACAACATGCCTCAAATGCTTCCTTAAAATCAGAATCTGTTTTATATAGTTCTTTGAGAAAATCAAATCCTACAACTTCAAAATTAGTTTCTTGAACAAGCATGTGCCTCCTACTCAAAGCATCAGCTACTTTATTTGCTTGGCCACTTATGTGTTTCAAAACAAAGTTAAAACCTTGGAGATATTCAACCCATTTGGCATGCTTATGATTCAACTTGGGCTGCTATACAATATACTGCAAAGCATGATTATCAGAATATAATACAAATTCTTTTGACATCAAATAATGCCTCCACTTTTTCAACGTCTAAACAACTGCATAGAATTCCTTCTCATAAGAGGAACACTTTCTCTTGGTGTCATTCAACTTTTCACTGAAATAGGCTACAGGCCTATCATCCTGACTCAACACAGCTCCAATGGCCTCCCCACTGGCATCACACTTCACTTGAAATGGTTTAGTAAAATAAGGCAGAATCAAAACAGGCTTCTCAGTTATCTTTTGCTTCAAAAGTTTAAAGTTTCTTTCTGCTTCAGCAGTCCACTTAAATGGATGTTTTCTCTTCTTTATTGTCTCAATGATGGGTGCATTAATCTTACTGAAGTTTCTTATAAATTTCCTGTAAAAACTGGCAAGTCCATGGAAACTTCTTACCTCAAACATTTCTGGGTGAAGGCCACTCCACAATTGCCTTAACCTTTTCTGGGTCCATCTTCAATCCTTCTGCAGAAACAACAAAGCCCAAATACACCAACTCTTCCTTCATGAATGAGCATTTCTTTAAATTTATCAGCAGTTTCTCTTGGTGCAGCTTCTTCAAGACATGATTAAGATGCCTTAAATGTTCTTCCCTAGTTCTGCTGAAAACTAATATATCATCCAGATACACTATCACAAATTTACCAATGAATTCTTTCAATACTTCATTCATAAGTCTCGTAAAAGTGCTAGGTGCATTTGACAACCCAAAAGGCATAACCATCCATTCATACAGTCCTTCATTTGTTTTAAAGGCAATTTTCCACTCATCACCCTCTCTTATTCTAATCTGATGATATCCACTTTTCAAATCTATCTTTGAAAAATATTTAGCACCACTCAAACAGTCCATTAAATCCTCAACTCTGGGCAAGGGGAATTTGTACCTGATTGTTATCTTATTGATTGCTCTGGAATCAGTACACATCCTCCAGCCTCCATCTTTCTTTGGGCTCAATACTGCTGGTACTGCACATGGAATTAAACTTTCTTTGATCAGTCCCTTGTCCACCAATTCCTGTACTTGTCTCTTGATTTCCTCATTTTCTGTGGGAGTCATTCTATAGGCTGCCTTATTTGGCAAATTTGAACCAGGGATAAAATCTATCTGATGGCTGATCTTTCTCACAGGTGGCAACTCATCAGGTAAATCATCCACAACAATGTCACAATAATTGTCTAACATCTCTTGGATTTCTATTGGCAAATCAAAAATCTTTGTAGAAGTAAGAACTACCTTAGGTTTGCAAACTAAAGCAAAACTTACCTCTTCTTCTTCTATCTGCTGCAGATATTCCTTCCCGTCAAAGAACAATGTCTTTTGGATCACTTCTCTACGGGATGGCTCTCCTTCTTCCATGGGTATCATCAAGATGCCCCCATCCTTGAAGAACTCAGAAAGTATTTTGCCATCATGACCGTTGTTCTGTCAAACCGGCCAAGGTCTACCCGGCTAGCATGTGACACACATCCATGGGCAATTGCATCCCACACAAGACCTTTATCTTTGTATTTTTCCCATTTGGCAAACTCTAGCCCTACACTCGTTTTACAACCAGCCGGTACCCTTTATGCAGCCAGACACCCCGTAGGGAGTTGGATGCTCCCTCTGCCTTCGCCTACAACTATCACCTCAAAGGGAAACCGCATTGTCTCAGGTTTCGGCCACTATCAACACCAGTGCTTCGGTAGGCTTCCCTTGGACTTTGCATATGCTCCTAAACAAAGTCTTCCTTTGTCTAGGTTCAGTGACCTCTTTGGTTTGCTTCAACAGAACCTTATTAACCACCATGGACTCTCCCCTCTCTGGTAGAATTTTTTCTTCAATTTTTGCCTCTTCTCTAGCCTGGGCAACAACAGAATTTCTTGGACCAGCACCCACATTCTCTGGGCACTCATAGTGCTTATGTCCCACTTGCTGACATCTATAGCACCTCAATTCTCTACCTCTGCCTCCTCTTCATTTTCCTCTGTAAGAACCCCTTCTGCCCCTTGCATCATCCTCTGTAGATGCATTCTAAGGTGAGCTACTGTTAGCTCCATCCCTGGGTGTAGTATGCTTTCCTCTACCACCCTGACTTCCCTTCCCACGGAAAGTACCTCTCTTCTTGGCAGACTGCTTCCTCGGGAGTTTCTCCTCTGCTTTCAAGGCCATCTGGTAGGCCTCTTCCACTGTCTTAGGAGACATAAGACCAATCTCATCTTGGATCTCCAACTTGAGACCATTCACATATCTGGCAGTCTTCTCTGGTGCGTCTTGAAATTGCCCAGCTCTTATGCTTACTCTATAGAATTCTTCTGTGTATTCTTTTATTGTCAGCAACCTCTGTCTTAGGTTCTGCATTTGCCTAAACAATGTCAGCTGATAATCACTAGGCAAGAATTTACCTTTTAACTTAGCCATCATTCTGGTCTAGCTTTTGATAGGCTGCTTGCCAACTCTCCTCGTTTCTGCCTGCACTCCATCCCACCAAAGTGTAGCATGTCCCTTCAGCTTTGTTACTGCAAACTTGACCTTCTTATCTTCGCTCATTTCTTCATAATCGAAGCACTTGTTCATTTCATTAATCCAGTCCACTAGTTCTTCTGAATTCATTCCTCCTTCAAAACTCGACACTTCAATCCTGGGCTTAACTGCAGACCCCATAACAGTTCTGAGGAGCCTCAAGTCAGGAGGAATCTCAGCATTTTCTTCAGCTTCTTCTATTTCAGGTTCACTAATGTCTTCAGGATCTCTGGGCTGTCTTCGCTCCATGGAATCCACTCTGGCCTCGACCCTCTGCATTGGCAACAGGTCTCCTTCTGCCAGCACCTCTACCAACTCGGATTGCCATGTCAATTCTTTGCAAAAACACTTAAAACTAACAACTCTGATACCACAAATGACAGCAACAAAACTGAAGGTCGGCCCCTTGCGGAGAGCTGGTCTACTATAGTCAATCTGTCAGCATTTCCCTTAATTAACTTGGTTTACCTCCACGTGGTCTTCTTTCTTTTTCTTGGAATTTTATTTATCAATTTCGAAGAATTTGACAAATAAATATATTCAACAGATTTTGGAGAGTTTAAATATATTTCCGAGCCTTTATCCAACTAAGCCACTTATAAAGAACCTTTGGCTCCCTCCAACTTATCGACAATCTTCACAAAGAAACACTTTAATATATTTTGACCCACACATACGATCGGCGGAACTCAATTAAATACATACACCGTACCTTAGGTTATCCCTCGTGCTATTTCTGATCGCAATCACCGTTCAGTTGGTCTTCCTCTAGATCGACGATATGCATCAATATCACGTGGGCTCTGATGCCGAACGTTAACGTGCATGGCGCGCAATGAAAGCGGTTTTCGGGGTCCCACCCTTGCCGTGTGTCGACCGTTCAATGGGATCGCTCCGAATTTAGGAATATCACTTTCTCCGCAATAGTGGTGCGATATGGGCAATCCGGTTTCGCTAACCCACTCACGGGTTTGGAACAGTGATTGACCTTGGTTAACGCCTTCCTTCCTATGCTCTCTCGTTTTCTAACTCAGGTCAGACCTTGGTTCAGGATCCGATTAACAACAAACATTCCATTCCTCTTTCGGCGGAGTCTTCGCTATGTCAGAATAGAGTTAGTCGACCACAATTGTACGCAGACTTCTTCTATGAGTGGAATTAATTCAACAGAGTTTGTTCAGACACATTGAGAGAAACAGTAAACAGAGGGATGCAGAGACTGTACAATAGCTCCATTCAATAATTATATACGCACAAACTTCAATCGCTTCGCAATTAAACAAATTTCCTCACAAATATCAACTCGAGACAATTTGACAATCAATGGGAACTGAAATTTATTCAACCGGAAGCAATTGCTTAACACACAGAATTTATTGCAGAAATCTCTCCTCTCCCAAATACATCCGCGGAATACAATTTATATACATTACATTATGTCTCTTCGGTTCCTCTGTGAGGACCATTTAGAAAATCAAAAGCCTAATTACAATTATTCAACCAACTGAACCATGACAGATGGACTGAACTTAACTATTCGACTTCTACAAATTCTAACTAATCTAAATGAAATAGTCAGCTGAGGTATTGACACCTAGCTGTTACAATTCAATGATTTCGAACCCTCCTAGCCACAACATGTGGAAAAAACCTCCTACATTGCTGGCTAGTGTCTAATGCCCCTGCATCACTTTGCTATGCTGAATCATGAAGAAATAATGAATAAGAATTTGATCGAGAGTGAGTCACAAGACCTTGCCACTCTTCACTGACCCAAATTCAGTCTAGAGGTAAAAACCTCAACCATACTTGATCCCAGATCAAGTTTTTGGACACAATCCATCCTAGCATAGAGATTACGACATTACATGATGCGTCCATTGGTAGTGTTATGGTCTTTATCCTCATTTCCTAAGTCATTGGCTAGATGAGAGGTACTTCCCATGAGTTCCGGACTACATGGGTAGGATGTATGTGGGGCATTAACAAGATGGGGTGAACCTGCTCATATATCCAACAATGGGGTATCACAGGGGAAAGCAGACCATTCACAATGTGTTGAGATTTTGTGTATTTGGGGTAGCATCAGTTGTGCTCTAGCTCCCAAATTTTGAGGAGGGACTAGAGTACGCCTGATCTGCAAGACCCATAAATGGATTTGGGAAATTTCATCTGGTTTAAGATATATTAAATAAATTAATTACTTTAATGTATTTCCTAAGTTTAAACTTAGGAAAATAAAATAATTAAAGTGAATTTAATTAAACATGTGATGAAATTGTCTTAAGTCACACAGATCAAGCTTTCTTTTAATCTTAGCCATTGATTAAAGATTTAATCTTTGTCGTCGATGTGTCAACGAGAAAAGTATAAAGGATAGGCTTGGGGTCATTTGTAAATACACACAGAGGCAGAGCACTGAAGCTAAGCTAAGATTCTAGGGCAGGGTTTGCAAAGAATACTCAGAAGTGTTTCAACTGCAGAGAGGGGAATTTAGACCAAGGGGATGATCTGATCCCAGGGTCTGGAATACACAAGAGGCAGAGAAGAGGTCAACTCAAGGACAACGCAGAGGAAGGCAGCAATAGTTGCAGCAACAACAGCAAGGACAACGTAATTTTCAGGAAACCCTTCAAGGGTTATGCAGAGACCCTTCAGGGGCAGTGTAGTGACTGCATCACCCATTTTGGGGTAACGCAGTCCCTTCCAGAGTAGCGCTGAGGGTTTGGAGGCCATCCAAGGCTAACACAGAGGTTTTCAGGGGCTTCCGAGGCTGATGAAGAGCCTTTTAGGGGCAGCATTGGGGTGTCTAGGCCTAAATGTGGCTGAGTTCTGTAAATCCCATTTGATGGTGTGGATTAGTCATTATTTTGGCCCTAGATCAGCTAGTGAGCTGTAGATCTAGAGTTTTCTTGATCCGTATTTATGCAGGAACGCAACAGAATAAACACATAACCATAAATACAGAGATGCAGTGGAAATAACACTTCATTTCATTAATATCAAAGAACCAAAATTTGCTTACAGACAGAATGGAAATAAAACTAGCTAGGGCGCTGGTAGCTATCTCTAAGAAGAGATGTGGCGGCGACAGGCCTCTGAATTGAGTTACAATGAGGCTCAAGGGCCTATTTATTATTTAGAAATAATGGGAAATCCTAAACAGACAAAACCCTAACCCTAGGAGATGAAGCGCCAAAACTATGGGCCCCGTTTGGGTAAATTGGTGTTTCAAGTTCCCAGGGGCGTAACTTTGGCATACGACCTCCGTTTGACGCGTACCATACCTCGTTAGAAAGATCTATCCGAGGAATACAAATTTTGAATGAGAAACATTAGTCCATGGAGCCATGTTTCTCTCCGTTTTCCCAAAAAACATCGTTTAGGGCCTCAAAACGGCTCTAGAAGTTCAGGATCCGAAAAACTGCTAAAAATAGTAAGTTGTGCCGAAACTGAAAAACTGAAAGAGACAATGGTGGCGCCCCAAGTGGAATAGGCGGGTGACCACCAATATCCACTTGGATCATTTCTCTGTCGGGTTTTACATATCTGGAACCCAGAGATGTGTATTCAGAAATATTCTTAATAATAGAACCCTCCAGCAGCGAGAGACCAGTTTTCCCGCATTGGGTTTTTCCGGGGACTATTTGTCCAGAAATAACTGTCACTTTGTCAATGTGTGCATGTGCTTATTCTATATTTGAATTGGTAGAGATCTGTTATGTGTTTTACTTCAATGTTAACTTGAATTTATTCAGTTGATAACTTATATAAGTAGGAGGAGCATAACCGGATTAACAGTAATAATTTCTGCATAAAGTATAAGATTCAGAAATTTCTACATGGTATCAGAGGAATTGCAGATCTATAAGGGTCACCAGCTGAAGAATCTGAAGGATCTAGCTGCAGAAAGTAGCTAGAAAAGAAACGGAGAAGCAGATCTTAAGGGACAGTGCAGTTTTTAGGAGCAGATTCATGCAGAGGGAAGGGTGGCGCTGTCCAGCGTTGCGTCCTAGCAAGCCCACACAATTACTGCATGGAGGCAGCACAGAAACAACGATGGTTGGGTTGAAGCCAGCCAGTGTGATTCAGATTTGAAAATGTCAGATCCAAAAAAAATCTGCAGAAAATTTGCAGAAATTTAGAAGAGCTGGTGGGGTTAAAACTCTGAATATTTCAGATTTTTAGCCTTAGCACAAGTGACAAAGAGCGTGAAGAGATCAGCTTCTCAGATATTTTCTTGCCAAAGGAAACTTTCAGTTTGATCAGAGGATCAAAGAAGAAGCTGAATCATAGTTTATTTGGTAGATTTCCAAGGAGGGAAATTAAGTGTCAGAGGGAGCAGAGGGTGCCTAGTTCATAAAGGACCTTAGATCCAGATCTCTAGTATAGAGAGGAGGAGCTCTGACACATTTTGAGCAGATGGCTCCTCATGGACTGTGTGATCAGGATAGTCTAGACGGCCTCTCAAACTTTTCGGTTTGGAAGGCAAGGATCCTGATTTTCCTTGAGGTATACAGTCTAAGAGATCATGCAGAGCAGACTCTGGCCACACCAACAAATGCGGATCTCCTACGGAAGCATAAGGAAGCTGTTGGGCATGCTAAGCAACTGATAACAGACAATATCAAGGACCATATTGTACCACACATAGCTGAGAAGAGGACAACTAACGAAATGTGGAAGGCCTTGACTTCTCTGTATGAGGGAAAATCTGTCCAAAGAAAGATGTTATTGGAGGCCCAAATGAGGTCATTCATGATGACCAGGGGAGAAGACATTGAACATTTCCTTTTCAGATTGCAGTCAATCAGGGATCAGCTGACTGCAACGGGTGCAACTGTAGATGATGCAATGATAGTCAGGAATGCCCTCAATGCAGTCACGGATGAGTGGGAAACCTTTGTCCAAAGTATCTTGGGTAGAGCAGACCTCCTAAATTGGGATAACTTGTGGTTAATCCTGCGGCAAGAAGAACTACGCAGATTCACCAAGAAGCAGCACATCCATGGGTTGAGAAAATTAAAGAAAGAAGATGAGGAACATGCAACCTTGGCATCAAAGAAGCAACCAAAGAAGAAGAAGGATCTTTCAAAGATCAAGTGCTTCCAGTGTGGCGAAATGGGACATTCTTCCAGCCATTGTCCAGAAAAGAAAAAGGACAAGGAAGCATATTTTTCCAAATCAATGGTGGCAGATGATGGGTCGGGAGATGATGCAGCCATGAGTGCTTATGAACCATAGAGGTGGGGTGTCATGGACATGTGGAGGAGCTACATGGAAGAGAGGCGGGATCCTTGAGCAGCTCATATCTTGGATCACAAGCGAGCTACGACAGCCTTAAGACAGTAGCGGGACAAGTGGAGCAGTGGGTGCATAGATCACAGATGAAGCAAGCAGAGGTAGATTTGAATACTAGAAGAAGTAGCGCAGAGCAAGGTAGTAGCAGCGTAGAAGCAGTAGCAAAGTAGAGCAAGGCAGTAGTAGCGTAGAAGCAGTAGCAGCGTAGAGGCTAATGTAAATTCAGCAGCGCAGAGCGGAGCTGCTTACACAATGCACATCTGCAGCATCGTAGTAATATTCAGAGGGACAGTGCAATGCAACAGCAAGGTGATAGATTTCAGCACAAGGGGCTGATGTGACTTCAGTAGTGCAGAGGGAGTTTGATTACATAGGCAGAGCTGTAGTTGTGCATCATTCTTTAGATGCCAGCACAGATCTGTAGCCTATGGAGCCTCAGTGATGAGGATGCAGCCCATCTGACCTGTTAGTAAAATATTGGGCAGGAGATTCAGTTGTTTATCTCAACAACTGAAGTTGCAGTGCAAAAGATCAGCAGTGGCAGTGCTATGAGTAGCACAGATACAACATATTGAGAGGGAGCTGCAGTATAGAAGTTGCAGTGACAGTGGCAGAGTCATTGGCAGCAGTACAAAATGGCAGCAGCAGTGCAGAGTTGAGTGCCAGCAGACCAAGCTTCAACAATAGAGAACCAATACTCATAGTCATGTAATGCATAGTGTGATGTATTGCTAGAGCACACCATTGATGCTAAGAGGGAGTGTTGAGATTTTGTGTATTTGGGGTAGCATCGGTTGTGCTCTAGCTCCCAAATTTTGAGGAGGGACTAGAGTGCACTTGATCTACAAGACCCAGAAATGGATTTTGGAAATTTCATCTGGTTTAGGAAATTTTAAATTAATTAATTATTTTAATGTATTTCCTAAGTTTAAACTTAGGAAAATAAAATAATTAAAGTGAATTTAATTAAACATGTGATGAAATTGTCTTAAGTCACACGAATCAAGCTTTCATTTAGTCTTAGCCATTGATTAAATATTTAATCTTGGTCGTTGATGTGTCAACGAGAAAAGTATAAAGGAAAGGCTTGGGGTCATTTGTAAAGACACACAGAGGCAAAGCATTGAAGCTAAGATGAGATTGTAGGGTAGGGTTTGCTAAGAATACTAAAAAATGTTTCAGCTACAGATAGGGGAATTTAGACCAAGGGGATGATCTGATCCAAGGGTCTAGAATACACAAGAGGCAGAGAAGAGATTAGCTCAAGGACAGTACAAAGGAAGACAACAACAACATCAAGGACGACGTAATTTTAAGGAAACCCTTCAGGGGTTACATAAAGACCCTTCAGGGGCAGCGTAGTGACTGTGTCACCCAGTTTGGGGTAACGCAGTCCCTTCTAGAGAAGCGCTGAGGGTTTGGAGGCCATCCAAGGCTGACGCAAAGGCTTTCATGGGCTTCAGAGGCTGATGTAGAGCCTTTTAGGGGCAACGCTGAGGTGTCTAGGCCTAAATGTGGTTGAGTTCTGTAAATCCCGTTTGAGGCTGTGGATTAGTCATTATTTTGGCCCTAGATCAGCCAGTGAGCTGTAGATCTAGAGTTTTCTCTGTCGGGTTTTCCAGATCTGGAACCCAGAGATGTGTATTCAGAAATATTCTTAACAATAGAACCCTCTAGTAGCCAGAGACCAGTTTTCCCGCATTGGGTTTTTCTGGGGACTATTTGTCCATAAATAACTATGTCACTTTGTCAATGTGTGCATGTGCTTATTCTAGATCTGAATTGGTAGAGATCTGTTATGTGTTTCACTTCAATGTTAACTTGAATTTATTCAGTTGATAACTTATATAAGTAGGAGGAGCATAATAAGATTAACAGTAATAATTTCTGCATAAAGTATAAGATTCAAAAATTTCTACACCCTGTACATAGCACACCAATAGGGGAAGGAGAACCATTCAGCCTGTACATAGCGCACCAATAGGGGAAGGTGAACCTTACCCTATGGTCGCTCATAGCTCCAAGAAGCAACCCCAAACCCCTCAGAGCTCAATGTCCAACTGAAGCAGGAGCCTCATAGGAGGGTCTGTCCACGACTCCAAGTCTCTCATGGAAGGTTAATAATTTGAACTTCCCCAAGGGCTTAGTGATAATATATGCAACCCGCTCATCATTCCCAATGTGATGGAGCCTTACGACGCCTCATTGTACCATATCCGGGATAAAGTGGTACATGATATCAATATGCTTGGAGTGGTCGTGGAACGCAAGATTCTATGAAAGTCGAATCCCACTTTGGTTGTCGCAACAGATCACAGTGGTATCCAACACATGCCCAAATAGATCACTAAAGAGCTTTTTCAACCAAACAACTTCACAACAGGCCATACTTATTGCAATGTATTCGCCCTCGGCGGTGCTCAAAGAAACCAATTTCTGCTTCCTGCTCATCCAATATATCGAAGAACCTAGAGATAAGCAACATCCAGATGTGTTCTTATGATCCACCACACTACTAGCCCAGTCAACATCAGTATATCCATGGAGAATCAAATTCCCAACAGTGTATATCAATCCATAGTTGATTGTGCCTCAGAGGTATCTCAAAATATTCTTGGCAGCAATCCAACGTATGTGATGAGGCTCAACCATAAATTGACTCAATGTATTCAATGCAAAATATATGTTTGGATGGGATTTCACTAAGAACATCAGGGCCCCCATGAGTTGATACTAAGAAGGATTTCCCAAATCAGTCCCAGCAACACTTCCACATAGCTTCTTAAAGTTTTGTGCCATTGGAGTAGACACGGACATGCAGTCCACCATCCCAAATATTTCAAGTAGCTTCACAATATATTTTCCTTGAGAAAGAAAATCTCACTTGAATTTTTCCAGACCTCCAAGCCCAGGAAGTAGTGCATTATTCCTAGGTCTTTCATCTCAAATTCTGAACCCAACTCCCTCTTGCATTGATGAATGAGAAGGTTTGCACCTGTCAGAAATAGATCGTCCACATAAAGCACCAAAATGAGAGGCTTGTCATTATCAACCTTAAAGTAAAGGTTCGGATCAGCATCACTTCATGTAAAGCCCGACTTCATCAAATAGTTATTGATCTTCTCATACCAAGCCTTAGGGGCTTGCTTCAGCCCATAGAGGGATTTATTCAACCTGCATACATGTGTATCTCGATATCGAACTTCGAACCCTATAGGTTGCTCCACATAGACCTTTATCTTAAGCGAGCCATGCAAGAAGGCAGTCTTGACATCCCTCAAATGTAGATTCCATCCCTGTGAGGCAATAAGGGGAATAATCGAATATATGGTGGTATATCGGGAAACCGGTGCAAATATCTCATCATAGTATATACCTTCCTTCTACGAGAAGCCTCGGGCAACGAACATGGCCTTGAACTTTTCAAAACTCCCATCAGATCCATGTTTGATTTTGTAAGGCCATTTCGAGGTGACAACAGACTTATCCTTTGGCCTAGGGACCACATCCCAGACATCATTCTTCATGATCGACTCATACTCTTTGTTCATAGCATCCTTCCAAACTTGGTGCTTCACGGCTTCTTCAAACGTTCCAGGCTCAGATTGAACAATGGTGCTCATGGCTACTAAGTACCCTTAGTACCTTTTCGGTTTCTTACTTTCACGGAATGTCCCCCTTGGTGCAATATGTCTCTCGACATCTTCGAGAGTATATATAAGCCATGTGGGTCTTCTTTTAGAAGAAGAGGGCTCACCAGGTGGTGGATCAATGGGATGTTGGAAATTGTAACTAGGTTCGGTCTTCATTTAATGTATTTGAGTCATCATGTAATGTAATTTTCAAAAGAATAAAGAAAACAATTATTATTATTATTATTGTGACTTATTAAAACATGGGTTTCATGCTTGGGTCACCATGTTTTAAGTCAAATTCCCCATTAAGGACTTCTAGGATTTATTCTAAGTTAATATATTCATTGTACATTTAAAAATACCCTTATTGGGCTTTCAAATCATGTAAAAAGGCTTATTATTGAGTCAAATATGAATTAAGTGACCTCCACACCAAGTCGGCTTAGAAGAGATCATGTTGGCTCATGTAGGCCCAATAGACACCTATTCGACCTCACTTGGAGCCTATAAAAGGAAGCAATTTGAATTCATTTGGAGCACATTCTCTCAAGCAATTTGATATCTCTTATAGCCATGAAGAAGTTTGAAGTTTGTTTTTGGGAAGCCTAAAGAAGTGAAAGTTTTGGGAAGTCTAAGGAGAAGAAGAAAAACAAAATTTTGGTACCTCTCTCTCTCTATTTCGGGTTCTAGATTGGGAGATCGAAGTCTTCCAAGTTTTTTTGTTGCTGGAATCCGTATGGTGTTGGAACTATTGCATGAATTTTGTTGTCGGGAAGCTGAAATAAGTGCGAGTTTTGGGAAGTCTAAGGAGAAGAAGAAAAATGAAAATTTGGTGCCTCTCTCTTTTTGTGTTTCAGGCTCTAGATTGGGAGATCAAAGTCTTCCAATTTTTGCTGCTGCCGGAAGTCGTACGATGCCAGAACTACTGCATAGTTGAAGTTGTTGGAAAGGCGTCGAAATTGTGGAGGTCGACTTGGTGTGGAGGAAAGGTCTGATCTTGGTCTAGGGTGAAAAGTCTCAAATAATACTATTGAAAGGAAGAATTTCTTGACTGGGTTTTCCCCTCGAGGGGGTTTTTTCCCTGGTTGCTCGCCTACATCTGGTGTCCTTGATCTATGTGCATTTTATTTGATATTTTCTTGTTGAACTAATAAGAAAAAATTTAATAAGAACTAAACAAGATCACAAGTAAATAATCAAGAACAAGAGGATATTTCTGCCTTTTTTATTCTCTAACATGGTATCAGAGCTTTGGTGAAAGAAGAAGAAAAAGGAAATCTCAAGGAATTGATGAAGGAAGGAGAACACTAGAAGAAATAATTCTTCACTATCTTCAAGAATTATGTCTAACACTATAAAGGGAGAGAACAAGCTTGAAGGAGCTATAGATTATAGGTCTTGGAAGAAAAGGATTGGCATCATCCTTGAAAAGAACAAGATCTAACCAAAGGAAATATGAAAATAACTATAGAAGAATCAAGTGATGTTGATAGGGTGAAGTATAAAGAACTGGAATTAGTAGCTATGTCTTTAATAGTTGAAGGCATAAAGGAAAATCTTGTCCCCTTCATAGCAAATATTTATCATGCTCAAGAAATGTATAAGGATTTGTCAAGAAGAATTAGGAGTCTCTATGGTAACCGACAATGAAGAAGTATCAAATTCTTATGTTGCTCATCATAAATGAAGATTCAAGAATAAAGGGCCAAAGAAGAAGGTTGAGATGTCCAAGGTCAAGTGATATCATTGTCACAAGATGGGACACTATAGGAGTGATTGCCCTGAAAAACCTAAGAGCAAGAAAAGAGACAGAGACCATGCTAGCATGGATGAAGAAACATCATCCCCCAAGAAATCAAAACATAAGGATGACTTAAGGGACTTGCACTACTAAGCCCCTTCTCTCTTATATTTCATTTGTATATTCTATGTAGTATAGGTTTAACATCTTCTTGGAATGGTATTTATTTGTTTTATAAGTTTTAGGTTTTCTCTCAAGCTTAGGATGGAGACCACAACATCTCCTCAAGATAAGTATCCCATTCCCTCTCTATTTGTCTTCATATACTTATTTAAGATTATGATTATAATAAATACTAATCACTTGTCTACCTCTATTCCTTGTCTAGGAATCAATCTGTTGGATGTTCAAGAATCATGGAGAAGGCTTCAAGGATCAAAAAATAAGGCCACATAAGTCAAAATTTTTGTGAAAGAATCAAAGGTATGTATTGAAATGTATAGTCTTATTACTCTCTTTGAAATATCCATTTCATATGTTACTAACTGTTGATATGTCTAGCACTACTGAATCCTAAAAGGATTCTTGTTCGGGATGACTCATCACTTGATGAATCTACCCACCTTATACACCTCAAATTGCTTGAATATAACCCTAAGGAGGTTCTTAGAAAACCCTAACCTATGAGTATTTTGTTGATATGTGAAACCCTAAACCTTTTTAGGGCTATTTTTGAAAATTTCTATTCTAATTAATGTATTGATAATGTCGAGTTTGGGATTTTGATAAGATCATGGAAGCTCTAAACTTGCTAGAGTTAAAATGATGTTGTTCAAAATCTTTAACCTTTGAAGTCTGATATAATAAGGGTGTGCTTTGACAATGGACTGAAACCTTAGGTTTTGGTTAGGTATATAAGCAAAATTCCTGTTATGAAAAGTCTTAGGAGTGAAACCCTAGGTATATGTTCTCTTGATTGAATCCCTAGCCTATTCTAGGTCGATGTGTGTCTACTGTATAAATTTTGACTAACATACGATGTACTTATAATGGTAATCTCCTATATTGTATGTTGATCCATTTTCAAATGGTCCTAAGAATCTAGGGTTTGGAAACAAACCTTAGTCAAAGTTTGAAAGGTCTAGGATGATGATTGAAAAGTGTAGGGTTTATAAATTAATCTTACTAATGATTAAATTCTCTAGTATGTATGTTGATATGATGCATGTTGAGAATTTATAGATGGTGAGTCTAGGGTTTATATTGAATCGTAGTGAATGTCACTTATGATGTTCTAGAATGTATATTAAACTCTAGTAGAAGCTCTTCATGATATAATTTGATAACTAATTTGAAATATAGAGTCTGCAACTAACTCTAGTGAAAGCTAATCATGTCTGAGTTGTGATTAATCTTGATTGACTTTATTATATGAAATCTAGGATGTGTATGAATCCCTAGTGAAAGGTCTATCATTTTAATTTTAAAAATTGTTAGATATCTTGTATATCTATGATGGTTCTAGGGTTTTATATATGTTGTAGAAAGATATATTATACCTTTGGAAGTAACATTGAAACCCTAGATAAGAATGAAAGACATTGTGAAGTATTCTAGGGTTTACGATAAAAGTCCCTAGCAGAAATGTTAAAGAGTATATGTCTCTTGTTTGGGTATCTGATATGTATAAAGTTGAAAATTCTTTCGTGACTCTGATATGGCTAACTTTATGCTTCTATAGTTTTAGTTGTACTTATTGTTTAAAGTCGTGGAGGTACATCATAAAGATGAGAAGGTGATGAGTATGATGAAAGGATGGAAGCCATGAAAGATTCTCCAACACCAAAGTTAATTCTCCCTACGTTAAGAAGGAGCCTAGATAAAATTTGATCTCCCTAAATCAAGAGGGATCCTAGATAGAAGTTGATCTCCCTAAATTAGGAGGGAGTCTAGATAAAAATGGTTATGATTCTCTACTTCATGTATCATGCACTAGACCGACCAAGACTAACAATTTTAAGTCTTAGTGAAGTCCATGAGTAAAGAATCATATTCATGGTTGGAGAATATATTATGGAAATATATGTTGCCACATGTAACGTAGGAAGAGGAATCTTCTCTTGAAATATTCTATTGATAGTCCTACTGGAATTAGTTTAAGTGCAACATCGAAACCATGTAGTTTGTTTTGATTATGCATTATTGTTGATTGGGGTTTGTGTTTGCATAGGTGAATCTTTCGAAGGATTTAATAGCATGATAGTTACCAATCAGTATGATTGGGAAAGATTAGTTGTTCTTGATCTGCTAGATCAAGGTGTGTTGTGGATTTGCAAGTGAAGAATTTCCAGAGGCTTTATGAGTGAAGAATTTCCAGAGGCTTTGTGAGTGAAGCATTTCCTGAAAATGTTGTGTTGAGGCTTTGTGAGTGAAGCATTTCCTGGAAAGACATCGAGTCAGCACTTTGTGTTGATGTCTGGTTGGGAGGGTGGCATCATGTGGATGTGCACCTAGTTGCCTGGGTTGATGGCTAGTAAGTAAACCTGATGGTAGCTATAGAGGCTAAAAGCTTTAGTCCATATTAGTTCCACTTGGATAGATTGCCTTGGTCAAGAATCTAGTCCATGGAATTATGGTGCATAAAGTGTTGAGTGACCAATGGATAGATTGCCCTGGTCAGGAATCTAGTCCATGGCATTGTGGTGCCTAAAGTTCTTCATTGTTCATATAGTATGAGACCTTCCATTGTATATGTATATGATGAATACCTCCCTAGTTAAGAGGGAGTGTTGGAAATTGTAACTAGCTTTGGTCTTCATTTAATGTATTTAAGTCATCATTTAATGTACTTGTCAAAAGAATAAAGAAAAGAATTATTATTATTCGGTAAAAATCACATCAAAGTATATTTTGTCTTGATGATGAACCACACTGGCTTGTTCGAAACAGGTTGAAAAAAGATACTTTGATGTTAATTTTTACCGAAAGATTTTATACACTTTTATGGATCACATAAATCAAATTCCTAATTATTATTATTATTATTTTGACTTATTAAAGCATTGGTTTCATGCTTGGGTCATCATGTTTTAGGTCAAAGTCCCCATTAAGGACTTCTAGGATTTATTCTAAGTTAATAGAGTCATTGTACATTTAAAGAGACCCTTCTTGGGCTTTAGAGTCATGTAAAAAGGTTTATTATTGAGTCAAATATGAATTAAGTGACCTCCACACCAAGTCGGCCTAGAAGAGATCATGCCGGATCATGTAGGCCAATAGACACCTATTCGACCTCACCTAGAGCCTATAAAAGGAAGCAATTCGAATTCATTTGGAGCACATTCTCTCAAGTAGTTCAATATCTATTGTAGCCGTGAAGAAGTTCGAAGTCTGTTGTCGAGAAGCCGAAAGAAGTGCGAGTTTTGGGAAGTCTAAGGAGAAGAATAAAAATGAAATTTTGGTGCCTCCTCTCTCTGTTTCGGGCTCTGGATTGGGAGATCGAAGTCTTCCAATTTTTTCTGTTTCCTGAAATCGTATGATGTAGGAACTGCTGCATGAAGTCTATTACTGGGAAGCCAAAATAAGTGCGAGTTTTGGGAAGTCTAAGGAGAAGAAGAAAACAAAATTTTGGTGCCTATCTCTCTCTGTTTCGAGCTCTAGATTGGGAGATAGAAGTCTTCCAAGTTTTGTTGCTACCAGAATCTGTACGATGCCAAAATTGCTGCATAGTTGAAGTTAATGGAAAGGGGTCGAAATTATGAAGGCTGACTTGGTGTGGAGGAAAGGTCTGATCTTGGTCTAGGTGAAGAGTCTTAAATAATACTATTGAAAGGAAGAATTTCTTGACTGAGTTTTCCCCTTGAGGGAGGATTTTCCCTGGCTACTGGCCTACATATGGTGTCCTTGATCTATGTACATTTGATTTTATATTTTCTTGATGAACTAATAAGAAAAAATATAAGAAGAACATAATAACAACTAAACAAGATCACAAGTAAATAATCAAGAACAAGAGGATCTTTCTACCTTTATGATTCTCTAACATGGGATCCATCGGACCATCAAAATCGAGCATCGGTTCATCCTTCGATTCTTCCTACTTTCCTGCATCGTCATCTTTGTCTTCCTTTGGGAAAGGAAGATCTCTAACCTTCCCGAGGGAAACATCTTCATCGAAGGTGACATCATGACTTATGGCCAATTCCCTTTGACTAGGCACATAGATTCTGTATGCCTTTGAATTTTCATTGTAGCCCACAAATGTTCCCTTCTTTCCAGAAGCATCCAGCTTGCTTCTCTTTTCTTTAAACGCATGAAAATATACGGGACTTCCAAAAATTCTAAAATGAGAAACATCAGGTTTCTTACCAGTGAAGATTTCATCAGGAGTTTTGGAGTCCAAAGCTTGATGTGGGCATCTATTTTGAACATACATGACATTGTTGGAAACTTATCCCCATAGGAACTTCGGTAGGCCTTAGTCATGAAGAATAGCATGAGTAGCTTCAATGATGGTTTTATTCTTTCTTCCGGCAACTGCATTTGTTTGAGAGTGTAAGCAATAGTGGTCTCCCTCTTAATGTCAATTGCCCTACGATAGTCATTGAACGCATTTGACTCATACTCAGTTCAATTATCGGTCCTCAATATTTTGATCTTCTTCAATGTTTGATTTTCAACCAAAGCTTTGAAAGAACGGAACCACTTGAACACTTCATCCTTCTTCTTCAAGAAACAGATACAAGTTTTGCGAGAGAAGTCATCCACAAAAATAACATAGTACAAATATCCTCCCAAAGATGTTACAAGCAACATACCAGATAAATCATCATGAATAAATTGAAGTATTTCAGTAGTATTTATATCACTTGAGGGGAATGGTCCCCTTATACGTTTCCCTTCAGCACAACCCTGACAAACACCTTCATGATCAACATTGAAATTGGGCGTACTCGTGACCATCTTCCTAGCTTCATGAAGAGCTTTATAATGAAGGTGAGCAAACCTTCGATGCCATAATTCAGATTGAAGAGTGGTGTTAGATGTCATGGCTCCCAACAAACTTCCTCCAACCTGATAAAGAGTATCAACCTTGAAACCAAGAGTGGATGCTTCTTTGAAATTCCTCTTCCAAACACATGCCTTTCCATCAATGAATTTTGCCTTGAATCCTTGGCTTCCATCGCCTAAATAGACACTAAATTATTCTTCAAGTCAAGTACATATAATACATCTTGTAGATGAAGGATTTGACCTTGATTTAGATGAAGAGCAATAGTCCCTGTCCCTTTCACGGGATAGGTGGTATTGTCTCCAAGTATAATTTCCAAATTTCATTCCTTTTCAATCAAATGTGAGAGGGCCTCTTTGTATCGATTGAAGTGCCTTGAGGCACCACTATCAATCAACCAATTATCCAGGGTGTCGAGAGGAGATGCAGCAGAGAGGGTAGATATAAGAAGAAATTATTTTTGCTTGTTATCTAAAACATTAGACTCAATATACCTAGATTTTCTCGATCTCTTGGATTGACCATTTCCATTTCGTGTAGCGGGAGCCTTTCTCTTTCCTTTGTTGTTGAACCTATTGTTCCTTTGATTTCCATTTCCCTTGAAATTGTTATTGTTGTAATCACCATATCGTGGTGTATCCATTTTACTGGGACAATCTCTAGCATAATGGCCAAACCTGTTACAATTGAAAAATCTACCCTTCCTTCCGTCTTTGAATCTCGATCTTCCTTGTCCTTGATTTCTTGGACCGGCATTGTTCTTTCTTTTAGCTTGAGTGGAGAATTCAGTAGGCTCATTCTTATTTGAAGGCATGTATCTCTCCGTCATCCTTATCTCCTCTTGAGTGCATCTAGTCAAGAATTCATCAAATTCTGGAATCTTGTCATTGTTGAAATAATGGTATTGAATACATACCATTAAGCAGAAGACAAGCCAAGACAAGAGGACACAATATTTGGCAGATCCCAGGGAAAAACCCCAATTCGGGGAAAACCCTTTGATCAGATCTTTTTATTATTATTAAAAATTTCAAGAGAGAGAGAGAGAGTACAATATACAAAATACACTTTCCCAATACTTCAGTCAAACAGTAGTCAACATGATGCCCTAACCAGAAATTTAACGCTGGTAAAACTAGCAAGAATACTTCACCAAAACAGCTCGCTAAACCTTAGTCAATGCAACCTCCAACATTAGTCTAATTCAACCCAAAACATATCTGAAAAGTCAGTCAAACTCGGTCAACTAAAAGTCAACACTGCAGTCAAAGTGTTGCGATCAACGTTGGTCAAAGTGCCCATAATTTCTCGAAATGTGTGCCAATGAATGCGGCCTAGGGAGATCGGAATTATGCCTGAGAGAACACAAATTTTGGAGGGAGTTTGATCCAAATTCAACGCTGGCCAACGCTCTGTGGTTCAGCCCTAAAACAGTCTGAAAATTTCAGCCCAGAAAAACAATCCTTCATCCACACGTGTGAGGGAGAGAGGTACTCCAAATGTTTGTACAAACCAATGAGAGAGAGAGAGATGATGAGATGAGTGATGTCCAAAATGAGGAATGAGTCTCTCGTATTTATATCCTTCGATGAGGGTGGAGACACATACATTAAGGCTTATGAGCCTACATTACATTTCTGGCCAACCTTGACAATTTGCACATGTGTGAGAAAATAAATTCAAAATCTCACTTATGCTCATCCAAACAAGATGATCTTTAGATCAATATTGCACCTCTCAGAAAGAGGAATCCAACAAAAATATCATCTCCATCATATGAGCTGTCCAAAGTGGAGTTTGGCCCTAGTTTCCAATTTTAACAAGAATCTTGTCAAGAGTCACGTTTTCAATTGAAAGAGCGTATAAAACTGGGGACTCAACACTTTTAGTTGGAGTAATGGGAATGATACGAGGCAGAGAAGTAGAGTGGAGAAATTATACCATTTCTTAGTACGTAAGTGTATAGATATGGGAGTATACATGAACGAAAAACCCCTTTTATGCAAGTATGATAGCATGGATAACTTTTGTGATTATTTCCAACTTCATGAAATCTTGCACAACATTCAGATCCAAACTAAAGGTGAGTTATATATCTTGATATACGTCATAGAGAATGGGCTACGTGTTGGCTACAAATACGTGAAGCTTATATGTGACATTGAAGTGGGATTGATAACACAATGTTTTTTATTCCAAAGCGTGATTAGATGCAATTACCTTGATGAAAATAAAGCTTATTTATGTTAAAACAAAAGTTTGATGGAGGATCTTGCACACTAGCTTACAGTTTTTGGTTTATTTTTTTAGTGATATTTCTTTTCATTTTAATTTGAAATATTTTAAGTATGGAGAGATTTTCATTTTAGTTATTATATGATAAATATACATTAATTAATTCTAAGAGTAAAAAAAACTTTAAAAGCAATTTGTTAAATCTCTAATAAACAACTATCTTGCATAACCTAAAATAACTCTCTTACTCTAATCCATTCCTTTTTACTAAATTTTTTGTCTTTAAAATCATTAAGATCTTTGATCTCAATTTTTTTAGTCTTTTATTGTAATCTTGGTCTCTTACAACAAAAGGGTCTCCCAAATCAATTCATTTATCTTTATATATTGGAAAAAGATATCAAGCTGTCAAAATAGTTCACTACATGAAAAACACAATGAAAAACTTTGATTCACTTGTTTGTATATTCAAAGTTTCACACAATGAACAACTTTGGTTACTTTTTTATATGTTCAAAATTTCACATGGTAATACCATGTGTTTTATGTTCATGGACAACATAATGATTGACTTATGTGCATACAAAGTTTACTCATGTATGTATAATAGTGCAGGTCACCCTCATATCTATGTGGTGACGTGAATTTACACCTATTTGTACTCTATATTTCAATGGAGATCGATCTCGATCTTTATATAATATTTATCCTATTAGAATTTTTTATTTTTTATTTTTATTTTTATTTTTTATTTTTTTTAGTGATTTAGTTTTTCAAGACGATCTTCCCAAATCTTCTATTCCTTGGGTGCATCTTTGCACTTTTAGAGACAATCACTAGTTTTATTTACTGTAGTCTAACTCTTCTATGTTATATTTTCACTTTGGGTTAAAGAACTTTGGGGTGAGGTAAGAAGTCTCACATATAAGTCATGACCATCACATATAACTCATGACCAGTTAGCTAACCGTCAAGTCTGTGAACATAAATACTTATTAATTTGATCATTATTAAAAAAATGGTATGATATTATGATATCTCATTTAGTTTCTTCATTTCTATATTTGGTAGGTACATTTGTGGCATTTTTTATTGTTTCTTTATTATTAATATATTAAGTTCACTGCCCATGGGACATAGAATAGACGGTGATGGGTTGTATTGTTAAGTCACTCAGTGATGTGAAGGTCACCAGTTTGAAAATCCGCGGACAAAATTCCAATCATGTTAAGGGCTAGTGTGGCCCTGGCCAGGTGCGATCCCTAAGTGACTATGACGGCTTAGATGCCCCTAGGTCATGGTTTCTCAAGCCATAGGTCAAGCCTGATGTAATCTCTTATGAAATCAGGCCACTTAACAAACAAAAATATATATATTAAGTTCACTTAAATGTTATTATTTTATTTTTTATAAGTAGTATTTTTTATTTATTTTGTTGTCAACCTATCTCATGTCACATTGTCATGCTTGTGTTTTACTTGTGTTTGTTGGCATAGGCCTTACAATGCTTATATGAGATGGTATGATGATTAAATGCACTTCAACCAAGGAAAATTTACTCATGCAAGCTTAGTTGTGTTTCTTCCTAGTGGAAGAGCGGTCAGTTTCACTTTCCTCGTATAATGATTCAGGTGGATATTGGTGGCCACCCACCTATTCCACTTGGACCCCCACCACTATTTCTTTCATTTTCCTTAATTGTAGCACAATTCACGATTTTTGGCAATTTTTGAGGGTTCTAAATGTTGAAAAGTGTAACTAGGTTTGATCTTCATAATGACATGTAATTATGATTTTATGTAAAGAAGAGACAAAGGAAAATAAAATGTATTTATTGTATTACTTGCATCATGGGTTTCATGAGCATGATTTTTATTTATAGGTCAAAGACTTATTCTTGATGTCTTTAGGATTTTGTCATCTTGTCATAAATATCATCAAAGTCATGTAAAAGAAGTCACGATACAGTTAGAAGTGTCTAGATAGCTCTCCAAAAGACAAGCACATTCATCTTATTCATGTCAGCCTCAATATATATGCACAAATGTCATGTCAGCTCACATATGGAGACACGCCCCTTCAAATGTTCGACAAAACACTATAAATAGGAGTCTAGGCTCCTTCCACCTCCACAAAAAGTTTAGATACAAGTCTGATATTTTTGGATGGGTACATTTCGGATGGAAACCACAAATCAATAGTGAGAGAATTCAGTTATATCATAGCGACCCTCCTCGACATACCTATGTGGTTCTCGGTGGTCATGACAACAAGGAGTTCAGATACCACAATGATCACAATGCAGACTCATTTGCGGTGACATTACAGTAATATCTTCCTCATTATCTCGACATATATATATTATTTGTAATGTGCATATATCACATTGGCATAAGGTCTTGGTGTTGTGACAATAAGTGCCTAGGTGCAGTGCTCGGTGGTGCATTCATAATCAGTGATGCCCAATGCTACATGGTGCATCTTAGTGTAGCAGTGAAATTATGATGACATGATGTACAATAAACCACAATTCGGGAAGACCAAAATTCAGTGTTTGGATGATGCTTCAAGTGATCATGTTTTAGTGCCATGAAGAAATCGAAGATAATCAAGGAAGAAGGATGACTGTGTCTTGGTCTGGGAGTGGAAATATAGGTCAAGGGTAATGGTCTTGGTATTCGTCAATTGGAATCTCTATAAGAAGAATTTTGTACGGGTTTTCCTTTGAAAGAGTGAGAGGTTTTGGCCTTGGCTCATAGCCTACATGTTGTGTCTCTTGTCTATTTTATGTTCATGTATTGGTTATTGTTTGATGAAGAAGAAAACTAATAAAGATAAGAAGAAGAAGATCATAATATAATGAAATAAAATGCATTCACAAACAATCACTAATGAAGAGAAATATTTTAATGATAAATGCCCTAGATTTCTCAACATGGTATCAGAGCGATGGTGCTAAAGGGAGTGAATCTAAGAGGCACTTAAGGATTAGTCAACAGTTTGGATACTATCTCAGGAAGGAGCTCGGTCAAGACAACACTCGATATAGGTGAAATCACAAAGATCAAAATGCAGTTTGGAACACATAAGGTACGAATACACTACAATAACTTCTCCTCACTGTCTTGACACTATATCTCAGTGCTACTTCAGGTTTGGTATTTTCTATAATAACACCACTATAGTTACATAATTTGGTGCTATATGTTAATGTTATTGTAATTCAATGCTTCTTTAGTAAAGATGAGTCATGTGCAAACAATGTAATCTCGGAGAACCCACAATGATATGATCTCGACATACTCTCAGTGAAATCATAGTGATATAGTTTCAGTGTTATCTTAAAGAAAAAATTTCAGTACCATAATAATACCTTAGATAACGACATAAGTAAGACATATCTCAGTGCTAAAATCAAACGCAGTAGGCACAGTCACATTATATCACAAAATGTGGTTCCTTGCCACATTTGGAAAGAAGGTCTGATAATATCAACAACAAAGTGAAGGATCTACATTGAAGTAGAAGAGTCTACCTGAAGAAGAAGTCTTGGGATCATCAATCAAATCAAGGTAACTATAAGTCTTCACCAGCAAGAATATTGGATCCTATAAAAATACCACAAAGACCCTCATCAAGATGAAGAGATATAAGAAGCAAGGCAATCCAAAGTATAGATAAGCAATATCACATCATCTTGGAGATCTTAGAAGCATTTTTTATCTGCATTCATTCACTACCAAAGAAGTCGAAGTATCTTGACCGCAAGAAGGTATTATCATCTTCAAAATATATAAGGCAAGCTCCTATCATTACAACAAGGATTTCATTCTTATCCTTGAAGAAGATCATCCGAGGAAGCATCAATACATATTCTTCAAACACCATCAACGTGATTAAGGTGAAGATTTCATCTTCACTTGTTAAGTAAGTATCTTTCATTCTATAATCAAATTTGGTTAAAATGACTTCGTGATTGCAAGGAGATCCATAAGATGGTTAGGTCATCGAAATTCCTTGCTTAGGAGAAGGAGGACAAACATAGTCCTCGTAGAAAGTGAATTCATTGGACACATTTATGAAAGGTCCCCTCATATAGCAATATTGTAGACATCAAAGAGATGTATATGATAAGTTAGTAAGACTATTCTCTGAAGATGCGATAAAGCAAGTTATATCACCGAGACCTAATGAAGGTATCAAAGGATGAAGAAATATCTTCATGAGATCTCAATTGCAAGATCTGGGATGAGATAATCATCATTGTTCTAAATAACAAGGGAAGAAATGGGGCAATATAAAAAGGAGAAATAAAGGAAGCTCATATCACCGTAAAATATGGAGGAAGCCGAAGAAAATAAGTCCAAGGAAATAAGAAGTAAGAGAACCTTTCTATGATTAATAAAGTTCCCCTCACAAAAGTATCTTGTCATGGCTCCTAAATATTTTATAGGATATGTCTGCAATAAATAATAAGATGCAGTAAGGCATCATCAGAAACAAGAGCTTGTGAAATCACCATGGGAAATCATAAAGGACAGAGAAAAAAATCCATGGAAGCCAAATATGAAGAATATATCTCTTGAGAACCTCATTGGATATTAAAGGAAAGGAAGTCATCCAGGACAAGGCTCATCATACAAATTTTTTTGATGAAATATTCATTAGAAGATTCATTGATCCAGAGATGAAGCAAGTGTTTCATCAGGAACTCCAACTTGTGGAATTCATGGGATGATGGTATGATGACACACGAGATGAAACTGACCAAGGGATTTCAAGTATCATGGATCACTACTTTTAAAATCATGATCAAAGGAAAGGGATCTCTTCCTCTGAAAGGATGCAAGAAAGCATAAGTCACACTAGTTGAAATCAACATAATATGTCCTCATATGAGTATGAGGCGTTGAGAAATATAGGGCATTTAAAATTAATAGATTTATCTTTATTAGTGACTATTTGTGAGTTCTTTTTACATATTTAGATTAGGATCTTCTTCATCTTTGTTATTAGTGTTATTCTTCATCAAACAGTAACCAATGCATGAACATAAATAGAAAAGAGACACAACATGTAGGCTATGAGCCAAGGCCAAAACCTCTTACTCTTTGAGAGGAAAACCCACACCAATTCTTCTTATAGAGATTCCAATCGACGAATACCAATACCATGAACCTTGACCTATAAGCCACTCCAAGACCAAGACATTGCTTCCCTTTTCTTCTTCGTTCTCCTCTTCATCGAGACACTTGTCATCATCAAGGTATTCTAGCTATCAGTATGACGATATCTCCTTTCTTGTCACCAACATAGGATCAAACATTATTACTGCACTGATCATTATCATTGAGATTTTCATCTCCTTATTGCAGCACCGAGTACAATACTAGGACTGTGGTAACGCCAAGATTGATATATTCTTGTTAGCATCGAGATCATATAGCTATACCATTTAGTTAGCAATAAGACCATACATCTATACCACATCCTTAGAAGGATTAGATTCCATCATATATATTTTTTCCATAATGCAGAGGTATCCTTTCTGTGGAGACCGAGATTGTCTTCACTGAGATCTGCACCTTTTATTCCGAGAACGTCATATGTATTCTTTTGATATGAGATTCTGTGATTACGTCGAGACTGTATATGATGCTCCGACCTATCTATTGTATCTTCCTTCTATGATCTCTTTTGAAAACCTCAGAGAGTCTGAACTTTGTCTTCTACACTAATGCAAGGTGCCTAGACACCTATTTATAATGGTTCGTCCATGATATTAAGCCGACCTATCATTATGGATGGATGTGACCTTATTTAAGTTGAGCTGACATGAATATGATGTGCATATTTGAGGCCGACATCGAGAGGAGAACCATGCTTGTCTTGGAGGGATTTCTAGACATCTTCTAAGTGTAACACAACTTCATTTAGATGATTCTAATTATCTTTATGAAAAAATGACAAAATCCTAAAGACATCAGGACGAAGTATTTGACCTATAAATAAAATTCTTGCTCCTGAAACCCATTATGCAAGTAACATAATAAATACATTTTATTTTCCTTTGTCTCTACTTTACATAAAATTATAATTACATGTCATTATGAAGACCGAACCTGGTTACACTTTTCAACACTCCCTCTTAACTAGGGAGGTATTCATAATGGTACTTGGTCATTCTCAATCTGAATAATTTCTCATAAGAAGAATCAAATTGGTAACCCATCTGTATAGCATCATATCAATCAACATTGTCTCATAGCAAGGCCTTGACTAAAAACTCCATCTTTCCATGAGATCTTGAGCCCCAATGCTGGTGAGCCCAATGATTAATATACATCTTCATCATTGTATATCTTGGAACATACCCCACCCTAGTTAACTTAGAGTATGTCTAGGACTATTCTTATCTTGGATTCTTAATCTGCAAAGAATATCGGTCCTTCCATGACTACTCTTATTTTGGAAACCCTAATACATCCTCAAATAGTATCAAATTCCAGATGATTACCCAATCCTCCATTCTTTATTCCCAAGTGAAGACAATAATGACATGTCTATCCCTCCCTCTCATGGCCTTCACTAAGACTTACGACTATTAGTCTTCGTCTAGTGCATGACACATGAATTAGAAAACTATATCTGTCACTCCTTTTTAATTAGGGATGACATATTCCAATGTACTCATTATTATACAAGGAATGTACCTACACTCCCTCTTTTCTTAGGAATTACCAAGTTTCTTCCAAGTAAGAAATTTATTTCCAGGCGCCCTCTTAATTAGGGACCTGCAACAGCTCTTTAGGAAAATAATGGGACATCCAACTGCTTCGAAGAACTCTTTCCTTCAAGGTCATGAATTTATATTTTGTTGAGGAGTCTTCATCTTTGGGATATCTTCATAGGGCACATACCATCTATCACTTTCCTCGGAGAGTGATTCATCAGTCCTCTCATCTGGTCTAGTTTCATGTCATGCTACTATCTCCATACCATATTTCTTTCACGGATCTTTCATCCTTCCATATGGTTTTCAACGATGGAAGATATATACTTCCCTTTGGGAGCCACGCATAAGCTCATCCAGATATTATTAAATTATAAATATGAACACAAAATTACCTTAGTGATGGTATTTCATCATGACATCTTCCTGTAGGTATCGACATCCTTCATACATGTTGACACATCTCTCAAAGATATGTATTGTCAAGGGTTTCCATGTTTTCTAGACATCCATCAGAGTCTATGTATCTTTCCAAGAGATTTCTCAGTCAAGTCTTCCTATTCTTCAAGGATGTTGATTGTCCTTATCATGGTTGTACTTCTTATGATCTCTTCTTCTCTTTATTTACACACATTTTACTTCATTCCCAGGAGCTTCTAATCAGAGTTCCTTAGTTGTATCCAACCACCTCATATTTCATATGAGGACATATTATGTTCATTTCATGTAGTGTGAACCATGACTTTTGACAATCTTTTATTGGAGGAGATTCATTTTTCCTTCGATCATGCTTCTCAAGATACAAGTAGTGATCCATGTTACCTGCAACCATACGACATGACGTTATAATATTAAATACAAGCATACATACCTCATTTACCTTCAGGCCATCTAGGCTTATTTCAACAACTTCCTTGATTGAAGTGTCTTCAATCCCTTGATTTGATTCATCTCTTATGTCATCATACCATCATCCATGAACTCCAAAAGTTGGATTTCCTCATGAAACACTTGCTTTCTCTCTAGATTGGTGAATCCTTCAATGGGGATTCCATCAAAGAATCTTGAGGATCTTGAATATCCTTATCTAGAAAATGTTTCCTTTTGATGTATGATGAGCCTTGTCCTGGATGACTTCTTCCTTTTCTTCAATGAGGTTCCCAAGAGCTATATACTTCATATAGATTTTGTTATTTTTTTCCTTCATGGTGAGATCACGAGCTCTTGTCTTTACTTCTTTCATGATGCCACAATGCATCTTATTATTTATTATAGCCATATCCTATGAAAGATTTGGGAGCTATGAAAAGACCTTTTGTGAGGGAGACTATCTTAACCATAGTAAATATCTCTTACTCCCTCTTTCCTTGATCTTCTTTCCTTCAGCTTCCTCCATATTTTCGATATGAGCTTCCTTTCTATAATGTTTGAGTCCTTTAACTTTCAATAAAGTTTGACCTCAGTCCTCAACTTGTCTTCTTCTATCTAGCATAGAAGCCACAAGTTTTTAGATGAGGTAACTTTCTTATCCCATGGAAATTTGTTACCTTTCTTATTAGAACAGTGATGATTATTCTTTTATCATTTTTCCTAGATCTCACAATTGAGATTCTATGAAGATATTCCTTCAACTTTATGCATATCAAGTCTAAGTGATATGACCTTCTTTATTTCACCTACAGAGAATAGTTCTTCTAGCTTATCATATATCTCTTTGATGTCTCCAATCTTGCTACATAAGGATGAGAGGACCTTTGACTGATTTCTTAAGAATCCTTTGATCCCTTTGACCCCTTTACATGTATTCTTATATTGCTTAATCTTCAGATACCTTTCTATAGATATCAATGACTTCACTTTCTCCGAGGACTATATCTATACTCCTTTTTTTATGCAAGAAAATTTGATGACCCAACTAGATTATAGATCTTCTTGCAAATATGAAGTCATTTTACCAAATTTTATTATAGAATAAAAGATAATTACTTGACTAGTGAAGATGAAATCTTCACCTTTGTCACTTTGATGGTGGTTGAAGAAGATGTGTTGATGCTCCCTTTTGGATGTTCTTCTTCCAAATGAAAAAAAAAACCTTCAACAAATGAGATTGCTCCAATTATGGTGCCAACATCTTTAGATCCAACTTCCTTTTGTTGATGGTGATTAATGCTCCTTTGGATGACCTTCTTCAAGGATAAGGAGAGGATCGATAATGTTTTCTTTGCTTGGAGGTGAATGAGTGTAGATCTGAAATGCTGCTTTTAGTTGTCTATACTTTGTGATATTTTTCATTGAAGATCCCTTTTGATGAGATGACTAGAGGATCCAATACTTTGATGATGCAATCTATTAGTTACCTTGATTTGATTGATGACCGTCTTCAATGTAGATCCACCTTGATCTTATGTTATCGAGTCCTCATTGTTGCACCGACTGACCTTCTGTTGATAAGGAGAGGATCGATAATGTTTTCTTTGCTTGGAGGTGAATGAGTGTAGATCTGAAATGCTGCTTTTAGTTGTCTATACTTTGTGATATTTTTCATTGAAGATCCCTTTTGATGAGATGACTAGAGGATCCAATACTTTGATGATGCAATCTATTAGTTACCTTGATTTGATTGATGACCGTCTTCAATGTAGATCCACCTTGATCTTATGTTATCGAGTCCTCATTGTTGCACCGAATCCTGGACCTTTTATAGCACCGAGCAGTCATATGATTGAGACAACGTGATAGTATTAGAGCTACTATACCATTGTAATCCTTGAGCAAAAATATTATCATATTACTGAATATGTCATCACTTTATCGAGCTATTATTTCAATGTAACCGAACTACACTAATAAACATTACTTGTGATATAGTGTTGAGACAATGAAGAGATGTCACTGTGGTGTCATCAAAACTTTTCCAATGTTCTATGCCCCAATCTAAAACAGTTGAATGTGATCTAATCCTTGAGTGTCTCTTAGATTATATGCCCTTCCTTAACTGCAGCACCTTAGCTCTAATACCATGTTGAGAAATCTAGGGCATTTAGCATTAAGAGATTTCTCTTTATCAGTGATTGTTTGTGAGTTATTTTTACATATTTAGATTAGGATCTTATTCATCTTTGTTATTAATTTTCTTCTTCATCAAACAATAACCAATGCATGAAAATAAATAGAAAAGAGACACATCATGTAGGCTATGAGCCAGGGCCAAAACCTCTCACTCTTTGAGAGGAAAACCCGCACCAATTCTTCTTATAGAGATTCCAATTAACGAATACCAAGACCATGACCCTTGACCTATAAGCCACTCCAAGACCAAGACATTGCTTCCCTTTTCTTCTTCGTTCTCCTCTTCATCGAGACACTTGTCATCATCGATATCTTCTAGCTATTGTTATGATGAGATCTCCTTTCTTGTCACCAACATAGGACCGAACTTCATTACTGAACTAATAATTATCATTGAGATCATCATCTCCTTATTACAGCACCGAGTACAGTACTAGGACTGTGGTAACGCCAAGACTAAGATCTTCTTGTATCGAGATCATACAGTTATACCACTGGGTTAGCACAAAGAACATACAACTATACCACATTCTTAGAAGGATTTGATCCCATCATATATATATTTTGCAAAATGCAAAGATATCCATTCTTGGAGATCAAGATTGTCTTCACTGAGATCTGCACCTTTTGTGCCGATAATATCATAGCTATTCTTCCGATTTGAGATTTTGTGATTACCCAAGACTATATATGATGCTATGACCAGTCTGTTGTATCTTTCTTCTGTGATCTCTTCTGAAAACCTTAGAGAGCCCGAACTCTGTCTTTTGGACTAATGCGAGGTGCCTAGACACCTATTTATAGTGGTTTGTCCATGATATTAAGCCGACCTATCATTATGAATGGATGTGACCTTATTTAAGCTGAGTCGACATGAATATGATGTGCATCTTTGATGTCGACATCAAGAGGAGAACCGTGCTTGTATTGGAGGGATTTCTAGGCATCTTCTAAGTGTAACACAACTTCATTTACATGACTCTAATTATCTTTATGACAAGATGACAAAATCTTAAAGACATCAAGAAGACGTCTTTGACCTATAAATAAAATTATTGCTCATGAAACCAATGATGCAAATAATACAATAAATACATTTTATTTTCCTTTGTCTCTTCTTTACATAAAATCATAATTACATGTCATTATGAAGACAAAATGTAGTTACACTTTTCAACATGAGGTGGTTGACTACAATTAAGGAACTTTGATTGGAAGCTCTTGAGAATAGGATGTGTGAAAGGAAGGAAGAGATCATGAGATATGAAACCATGGTAAAGGCAATCAAAATCCCGAAGACCAAGAAGACTTGACTAGGAAATCTCCCAGAAAGATATGAAGACCCCGATGGAAGTCTGAAAAAGATAGAGACCCTTGACAATGGATATATTTGGGATATGTGTCAACATGTATGCAAAATGTTGATACCTACAGGAAGGTGTCATGATGAAATACCATCACAAAGGTAAATTTTATTGAAGTATTCATTTCTTATTTTGAATAATATCTGGATGTGCTTATGCAGTGCTTCCAAAGGGAATATGTCTTCCACCATTGATAACCATTTGGCAGGATGAAAGATCCTTGAAGGAATATGGTATGAAGATAACAACATGACATGAAGCAAGGCCAGATGAAAGACTGATGGATCACTCTCTAATGAAAGTAATGATGACATGACTCGTGGATGGAAGTGATGGATGGTTTGTGCCCTATGAAGCAGTCCCAAAAGATGAAGACTCCATAACAAAGAAGAAATACATGACATCAAAGAAAGGAGTTCTTTAGAGTAGCTAGGTGTCCCATTATTCACACTGATAAGGCTGTTAAAAGTCTCTGATTAAGAGGGAGCTTGGGTACATTTCTTTATGGAATGGATTTGTTATCCCTGGTTAAGAGGGGGTGGCAATTATCTCATGAGTCATGCACTAGACTAGGACTAATAGCTGTAAGTCTTAGTGAAGGCCATGAGGGGAGAGAGAGAGATAGACACATAATTTTGGTCTTCACTTGGGAAGACAAAATGGAGGATTGGGTAACAATCTGACATCCGATACCCTTTGAGGATGTAATAGGGCATCCAAGATAAGAGGAGTTGTGGAAGGACCGATATTCTTTGAGTACTAGGAATCCAAGATAAGAATAGTCCTGGACATACTCTGAGAGAACCTGGGTGGGGTATGTTCTGAGGGAGACAATGATGAAGGTTTCTATAAATCATTGGTCTCGCCAGCATTGGGGCTCAAGATATTGTGAAGAGGTGGAGCTGTTAGTCAAGGCCTTGCACTATGACAATGTTGGTTGATATGATGCTATACAGATGGGTTACCAAATTGATTCTTCTTATGAGAAATTCTTCAGATTGAGAGTGACCAAGTACCATTATGAATACCTCCCTAGTTAAGAGGGAGTGTTGAAAAGTGTAACTAGGTTCGGTCTTCATAATGACATGTAATTATGATTTTATGTAAAGAAGAGAAAAAGGAAAATAAAATGTATTTATTGTATTACTTGCATCATGGGTTTCATGAGCAAGAATTTTATTTATAGGCCAAATACTTCTTCTTGATGTCTTTAGGATTTTGTCATCTTGTCATAAAGATAATTAAAGTAATGTAAATGAAGTCATGATACACTTATAAGTGTCTAGATAGCTCTCCAAAAGCTAAGCACAATCATATTATTCATGTTAGCCTCAATATATGCACAAATTTCATGTCGACTCACATATGGAGACACACCCCTTCAAATGTTCATGTCAGCTCAAGTGTAGGGAAAAAACACTATAAATAGGAGGCTAGGCTCCTCCCACCTCCACATAAATTTCAAATACAAGTCTGATATGTTTTGATAGGTACAGTTTGGATGGAAACCATAAATCAATAGTGATAGAATTCGAGTATATCACAGTGACCCTCCTCGGCATACCTCCGTGGTTCTCGGTGGTCATGACAACAAGGAGTTCAGACACCACAATGATCACAGTGCGGACTCGTTTGTGGTGACATTAGAATAATATCTTCCTCACTATCTCAACATATATAAATTCTCTGTAATGTAGATATATCACATTGGAATAAGGTCTTGGTGTTGTGACAATAAGTGCTACTAGGTGCAGTGCTCGGTGGTGCATTCATAATCAGTGATGCTAAATGCTACATGGTGCATCTCAGTGTAGCAATGAAATTATGATGATATGATGTACAATAAACCACAATTTAGGAAGACTACAATTTAATGTTTGGATGATGCTTCAAGTGGTCATGTTTTGGTGCCATGAAGAAATCGAAGAGAATCAAGGAAGAAGGATGATTGTGTCTTGGTCTGGGAGTGGCAATATAGGTCAAGGGTCATGGTCTTGGTATTCGTCAATTGGAATATCTATAAGAAGAATTTGGTGTGGGTTTTCCTTTGAAAGAGTGAGAGGTTTTGGCCCTGGCTCATAGCCTACATGTTGTGTCTCTTGTCTATTTTATGTTCACGTATTGGTTATTGTTTTATGAAGAAGAGCACTAATAAAGATAAGAAGAAGAATATCATAATCTAATGAAATAAAATGCATTCACAAACACTCACTAATGAAGAGAAATATCCTAGTGATAAATGCCCTAGATTTCTCAACACTAAACTTCCAGAGTTGTTTTGAGGCCCTAAACGATGTTTTTTTGGAAAATGGACAAACCCATAACCAGTGAGCAAGGCTCTGTAGTCGAAATTTTTTGCCCTCAGATAGTCTTTCTAACGAGGTATCGTACACGTCAAATAGAGATAGTATGCCAAAGTTACGACTTTGAGAAGTTGATGTACCGACTACCGCAATGGAGCCCATAAAATTTTGGCAATTCATCTCCTAGGGTTAGGTTTTTGGACAATTATGATTTTCATTGTTTCTTAATAATAAAAAGGTCTCTAAGCCTCATTGTAACACAGTTCCGAAGGCATGTAGTCATCACATATCTTCTCAAAGATAAGTTATTATTGCTTGAGCTAGTCTGTTTCCATTCTACATGTAAACAATTTGAGTATTTGTTATTAATGAATTGGAGTTCAATTTTCGTTGTAGCTTTGTGTTTTTGTTTAAGTATGTATTTCATTTCGTTCCTGCATAAATCCAAATCATACAATAGGTGTAGTTGGACACACGTTTCCCATGCAAAACCCATATCCACCTACTGATGCCTCTAAAATCCTTGGTCAATAATGAGGATCACCACTTGATCAAGGCCCCAATTAGACCTATAATCGTTTGATATAGTGATGTCCACTAGTATATGGGCCATGGGCCCGGTTTCCACCGAGGGGATTTTCAGATCAACAAATTTGTCGATCCAACTTTAATTTAAAGTTTATGCCTAAGATGAAATTATGATGGATTAATATAATATGCAATTTAAACTAATGTTTCTAATAAATAAAAAACTATTTCCGACAACAAGATTTTAAAACAAATATGAGTTTCTTATGAAACTATCTAATTATATGAATTAATCACAAGAATTGAATTATTCAAATAACTAGTTATCTGAATAACATAAGTTGTCGTGCTCATATCTGGTAAGAAATATTTTACATAAAATAACAGACATGGAAAACTAATAGTTACACAACTATGATTATTTAATAGCGTTGCATAGAAAACAGAGCAATTTAAAAGAACTTGCTAGAGGCAAAAGCCTTGGATTTGATGACTGGACTATGGAGTTTATTTTCCATTTCCATGACATCATGATTGATGAATTGACTGACATGGTTGAGGAATCTCACAGACTTAGAAGGGTCTCTTGTGTTGTAGATGCTACTTTCATCACTCTTATTACCAAAGTCCTTAAGCCTTCCTCCTTCTTAAATTACTGGCCTATCTCCATCTGCAACACGATCTATAAGTCGATCTCCAAAACCATAGCTAAACGGATCAAACCCCTCCTATCCAAACATATCTAGGCCTAACAATTTGGTTTTTTGGAACATCACCAAATTCATGATGTTGTTGTCATTGCCCAGGAATGCATTCATTCCATTAAGACCCATCATCTGGATGCCTGCCTCTTGAAAATCGACCTCACTAAAGCATTTGATTGTGTGGATTGGGACTCTTGTGGATGATTTTGCATAAAATAGGGTTGGGCTCTACTATGATAGGTTGGATACAATCCTGCATCAACATTGTTTCTTTTGCCATCATCATCAATGACTCTCCTACTAATTTTTTCTCTGCTTCCAGACATCTTTTCCCCACTAATATTCCTTCTTGTAATCAATAGACTAAGCATAAATTTCCTTGATGCTAGAGCTAGGGGTCTCCTTTCTGGTTGCAGGATTGCGAGTGAAAGCCCTCTCACTCACCTGATGTTCGTCAATGACGTTTTGGCAATAGGAACCTATGATCCATATGAATGGAAGATTATTTCAGATATCCTCCACCATTTTGGGCTTGCCTCAAGTCTCCTCATGAACAAGATTAAGTCCGCTCTAATTTTGAATGACCCTGCAGCGACCAGGACATCAGAAATTGCCAATATGTTCGGTGTATAAATAACTCCTTTGGATGTGGGTTTCAAGTACCTTGGATTATATTGAAGCATAATGGATATAAGAATTTGGACTGGTCCTAGCTCATTCATAAGATCGAAAAGAGGCTTCTGCAATGGTCCCATAAATGGATATCTCTTGTCGAACATGTCATTTTGATTTAATACGTTCTCCGCAACATCTCTATATGTTGGACACACATCTTCAAGCTCCCTCAGGGAATTGTAAAAGAAATCAACTCAATCATCTCCAAGTTTCTTTGGGTTGGCACTTGTCATGTCAGGAAAATCCAGTTATCCTGTTTGGAATCACTGACCACACTTCTTGTTTTTGGTGGATGGGGCTTTAAGGACACTGAAAATTTCAATTTCGCCCTTCTGCTTGAGAACCTATGGCAGGATGTTAGTGGCGATGGTCTTTGGAACTAGATCATTAAACAAAAATTTCTTCGGAATCCTGACCTTCTGGGCTGGATCTACTTTGGTGCATCTGTGCCCCTTCAGATTTCTCAAATTTAGCGTAGCCTACTGCTTACAAAGCATTAGTTCTTCAACAATCTAAAGTGGGATATTGGATCTGGTTCTATCTCGGAAATTTCCTTGGGCTCTATTTTTGGTTTGGAAGTTACGCATATACTTTCTCTTCCGCTTCTCATTTTCTTACATAATTTGGAAATTTATGTCCTTAAAGATATAGCCATTTATCCACTCTCTTCCTCTCTTTCCACGAGTTGGAAATCCGCTGGGGAACTTAGATTGCTTGCACAACTTGCTCTGGAATGGGCTTCCTATATCTCCAATCTTAACCTTGTAGGGATTGTCCACTCTCCAAAAGAGGACTGCTTAATCTGGTTTGGAGGCTATATGAAAGGACATGCCATTGTTCGTGAGGCCTATCACCTAATATCCTAGCCATATGAATCAAACACTCTGCTCCCCTGGCTCTTGCAATCTTGGAAATGGAGTATGGCACTAAAACTTAAGTGTTTTATTTGGTTGGTGGGTCACAATTGGGTCAAAGCAGGTTTCCAGGGCCCTAATAAGTGTGCTCTCTACATGCCACATGCCGAAGACATCAATCATTTGATCATGCTCTGTCCTTTCGCATCCTCTGTTTCGCTCAGGGTGCTTCATTCATTGAAAATTCAAGTTGTTTGGGATCGGTGAGATATTGTATCATGCCTTCATTGGCGGACTATGGAAAACAAGCAGCATTGGTCATTGCCATTTTTTGTTCTCTGGGGCATCTAAAGAGCCAGGAACACCATCATTTCCAAGCAGGTGCAGGTTAACATCTGGAGGACCTGCAGTAGGATCACTAACTACTACCTGGAATTCTACTCTCCCTCTTCCAGGTGTTCCAAAAATATCCATCCTCCTAAAAATTTATGGTTTGTCTTTCTTGTGAGCATCCTCCTTTGGTCTCTGTGGCAACATCATGACCATACACTTGGGGCCAGAGTTTTTCTTCAGATTTCAATAGTCCAGTGGTTTAGACATCAATACTAAGGCAAAACTCCTCACCCTTTGGGGTGTCCTACACTATGCACATTGGCTTGGCCTTAGGGAATTTGTTGTTTTTGGAAACTCCAAACCTAAACCTATTATCAATTGGGCCAATGGAAAATGTAATCTGGAATCTCTCACACTTTCCAACCCGGGAAGCAGAGGGTAAGAGTTCTCAACTTATGAAATAAACAATCTGAATGTTAAAAAATAGAGTTCAAACTCACACTGTGGACAACTGCTGTTAAACCGCTGGCGTCAATTCCTTCCGTGACTTCTTCCGCTCGTGGATGAGTAGGAGAAGCCCGAAGGGCCCGGCCTTCTGGGAAGCCAATTCATTTTCTTTGGCCAACACATCATTAATCGATGGATACTTTGTTTACAGTTTTAGGATTGTCACTCAGTAAAACACTCGCGATGCGCGACCAGCAATATCCCGTTTGTTCAGGATACCTAGTATCATTCCATCTTTATTTTTAATTAACATTTGACCATTTCATAAGTTTCTGAATATTAAAGAAATATTTAAGAAGTCCATGCTACTGTTATTCAAATTTAATAAGTCCGATGAACTTACGCGCGAGGAGAATGTGATATTTTTTATTTCATGTTTCTTTTTTTAATAAACTTACGCGTGAGGAGAATGTGATATTTTTTATTTCATGTTTCTTTTTTTAATAAACTTACGCGTGAGGGAGGATATGATTTTTTTTTTTTTTTTTTGGGGTTCGATTTGGAATGTCTTTGGTCGTTGTTGTGTTTTTTCGATTTATTAAATATGAGAGGGTATTAAGTTATTCATATTTTGCTTTATCTTTTTGTGGATATACATTCCTCTCACGTTGGATAAATATAAAGAGATTCCAAAGAGATTCGCGTGAGGCTAGATAAATATAAAAGGTTAAGTTTAAAATAAGTTTTGTTTTTGTTTTTTGTTTTTCTAGCAGTAGGGTTTGAAGAACGAATGCAGCGCAGCAGGGTTTGAAGCCGAACAAGCTTCTACTGAGTCTGGAAGAGCGTGAATAGGCAGTCACTGCCGACTGGCCTCGACATGGTGGCTTCATCGGGAGGAGGGACGCCCCCCTCCTACCGTAACATTGTGAGCGGCGACACATCTCATGCTGATTCGACACAACCACAGACAGCTCCAGTGCTGGGAGCAGCATGGCAAGAGAAGATGAAAGGAATTTGTTTACCAAGAGCGGTTAAAAAACCAAGATTTGTCATCCCGGAGAAGAAATTGGACGAGTACCGTGGATATATGAAGAACCATGCTTTAATCTGTAAGTTCATTGGTATTTGGCCCTCTGAAAAGGAATTAATGAAATGGATTCAAACAAAATGGCAGCCCAAAGGTCACATTGATCTGAAATTAGGGGCAAAAGGTTTTTTTACAGTTATTTTTTCAAATTTACAGGATAAAGAACGCATTTTTGAAGGAGGGCCCTATTTTTATAGCAATGCAGGGCTTTTCCTCCGACAATGGGAGGAATGTTATAACCCTGAACAGGAGAAATTTCTAGCTGCCCCTATCTGGGTTCGGCTCTTTGGGCTTCCCATGGATTTTTGGGACCCAAAAATTTTGGAAGGAATAGGAAATTCTTTAGGTTATTTTGTAAAAATCGCTGAGGCCACAGTGCGTGGCCGATATACATCCTTTGCAAGAATTTGTGTTTATATGAATATATCTGAACCCTTACCAGAAATGATCGAGTTGGAATATGCAGGTAAATTTTGGCAACAGCTTCTAGATTATGAACATATCCCCTTTCGTTGTAGACGTTGCCATGAATATGGCCATTTGTACAAATCCTGCCCTTTAAATGGCCCTCTGCAACAACCTTCGAATGTTAATAACCCTGAGCAAGTACCACGCAAAGATGATGAAGGGTTTGTACTGATTTCCAATAAAAAATGCCAAACGCGTCCAGTAAACCCTCGCCCAGGGTAAACATCCAAACAAAATCCCCCAGGCTCGGTATCAACGGAGAACAAGTATGAGGTCTTACAGGAAGAAGGAGATCCGGTAGTCCAAGAAATTGCAATGGATGAACAGCAGGCTGACCAAATGACGACCATACAGAAAAATCAATCTTCGAAGCGAAAGGCAGGGTCGGAAGCGGAAGTAGCTGAAGAGACCCCGGTACAAGAACTCACCCCAATGGAGGTAGAACAATCCAAAGAGGACTTAAGTGCAGAAGAGAAGCTGCTGAAGCGTCTTTTGTTTGAATGGAGAAATCTTGATGACCGCTTCATACCAGTTGAGGAGAAAAATTTGTATAAGGAAACCTTTGAACATTACCTTTCAGAACAGGCTAAGAAGGAATCCCAAGCACAATCACCAGGAAAAAAGTTGCCTCCCCCTCCTAAGCAAGCAAAAAAGAGAGGAAGACCAACCTTGCAAGAATCAATACAGTTAGTTGGAGAAATGCTGATCAACACGGGCAAGATAATACCGTTAACAACGGTATTCCAACAACTACCCAAGAATTTATAATGAAAGTACTCTCCTGGAATATCAAAGGCCTTAACAGTAAGGGAAAACAGAGACATCTGAAAGAGAAATTGCAAGCAGAGAAACCTCAGGTTATGTTATTACAGGAAACTAAAGTTTCGGGAAAGAAACTGCAGTTAATAATGCAATCCCTGAAACTACAGTATGAAGTCATGGCAATTGATTCGGCTGGCACCTCTGGAGGTATTGCGGTATTATGGAATGAAGCAGAGGTCAGTGCAGAAGGATGGATAGGGTGTCCCCGAATTTTATCAGCTATTTTCCGGCAGATAGGATCTGAGACCAGAATTCTAATTTCAGCGGTGTATGGACCTCCTATTCCAGGATAGAGATCAGATTTTCTTAAAAGCATTAGAACCTTGAGTACAATGCATCAGGAGAAGTATTGGTTACTAGGGGGGGATTTCAATATGATATTGAATCTCTCGGAAAAGAAAGGAGGAATAAGGAGGGAAGATCCAGAAATGGCTCTCTTCCGGGAGTTACTTCATGATTTACGTTTAGTCGACATACCCACAGTTAATGGACAGTATACCTGGAATAATCGCAGGGGAGAACGACATCAGGTTGCTTCCAGACTAGACCAATTTTTAGCTTCAGAAGATCTAGTGACACTGAATATCTACTATGCAGCTACTATTCTTCCTACTATAGGCTCTGATCACTGGCCGATTACATTGGAGATAGATGTCAGAGCAAAACGCCCAAACCGCCCTTTCCGTTTTGAGTTGTTTTGGTTAAGAGATCCTGCCTTTATGGAAAAAGTCAAAAACTGGTGGCATTCAATTACAGTCAGAGGACACAACAAAATGCATTCCTTTCAGCTAAGATTAAAACAATTAAAATCAGAGATAAAACGCTGGAACATTGAAGAATTTGGGAACATACATCAAAACCAAATCCGCCTTAAAGAAAAAATGAAAGAAATTCAACAATCAATCATTCTGCATGGCAGAACAGAGGAATTGGCTTTGGAAGAAGGACGTATTGTCAGTGAGCAGGAAGAGAGAAGGAAACAAGAAGAGATTCTATGGAAATAGAAATCCCGAACCAACTGGCTGAAAGAAGGGGACCGTAACACTAAATTTTTTCATAAAGCTATGCTGCAACACCGTCAGCACAACAGAATATTTTCACTTAAAGCAACAAATGGGGAACGTCTATTTAAACATGAAGAAATGGAGCAGGAATTAACGATTCACTTCAAAGACCTCTTAACGGAGCCTATCCCGAACAGGCTTACTGCTATACAAAAAATAACTCAGCACATTCCCCAGCTGATTACAAGAGAGCATAATTTGGCCTTGCTACGAGAAGTCACTCTTCAGGAGGTTGAAGAGGTGGTCCTGCATCTCCCCAAGAACAAAGCTGCTGGACCAGATGGCTTTACAAGTGAATTCTTTAAAGCAGCCTGGCCTTTTATGGGGCCTAATATTCAAGAGGTGGTTGAAGAATCCCGAAGAAATAAGAAGGTTTACCCAGCCTTGAATGCAACTTTTATTACACTCATTCCTAAGAGCAAGGATGCAGACACTCCAGTGGGCTTTAGACCGATAGCACTGTGTAATGTAATTTATAAAATTCTCTCCACAGTCATGGTCAATCGCTTAAAACCTCTGCTTCCTACTATAATTTCGCCAGAACAGACAGGCTTTGTAAAAGGTAGACAAATTCTTGACGGAATAGTGGTTGCTCAGGAAGCCATACACTCTCTCACAAAAGAAAAACAGAAAGGATTGTTAATAAAACTGGATTTGTCTAAGGCATATGATCGTATCAGTTGGCAGTATCTTATAGAAGTGATGCGTGCTTTTTGTTTTGATGATAGATGGCTCCAATGGGTCAAGTCCTTTATCTCTACGCCACATTTTTCAATTCTACTGAATGGTAGTCCCTCTGCTCCTTTCAACATCACCAGAGGCCTAAGGCAAGGAAACCCCCTATCTCCATTCTTGTTTATAATAGCAGCAGAAGGTTTGGGAAGAATTATCAAAGCTCATTTAGCTGAAAGAAAGATTCAGGGGTTAAAACTGTGGGGTCCTCAGCTGCCTCTAACCCATCAGCAGTTCGTTGATGATATCCTCCTATTCTGTATGGCAACGTTACAAGAATGCAAAGCGATCCTCAGTATCCTGGAAATTTTCAAGGATGCCTCAGGTACTGAAATCAATAATGATAAATCAAATGTTTATTTCTTTAATTGTAATGTTCAAATTCAAAACTTCTTAACAAGAACCTTAGGATTCCGTAAGGGCTCTTTGCCTATGAAATATTTGGGAATGTATCTAAATTCAGGTCCCATTAGACAAGCAGATTGGCAAGATATTCTTACAAGAGTGGAGAAACGAATCTAGAATTGGGCATTTAGAGCCTTGAACGCACCTGGACGCCTAATTATGTTGAAATCGGTACTTCAAGCCTTACCAGTATACCAACTTTTAGGCAGAGCATGTCCGAAAGGTATATGCTCTGCATTGGTATCCATGTTTAACAGATTTCTTTGGCAGGGAGCACAAGACAAACGGAAATGGGCCTTGGTATCGTGGGATAAACTGCTTCAACTAAAGACAGCAGGAGGGTTAAGCCTTAGAGACCCTTTCATTTTGAACAATGTACTCGGAGCTAAGTTATGGTGGCGATGGCTAATGGGAGGGTCAGACCTATGGAAGAACATCTGGCAAACAAAATATGCTATGCCACGCACAGTCTCTCGCAGATTGAAGATAGACAGAGTCCCAAAAGGTTCTTTAATTTGGAATTTGGCTACAACAAATAGGCATTTAATCAGAATGCACAGCTTTTGGGAGATAAGAGAAGGAAGTACAGCCCTTTTCTGGGAGGATTCATCGCAATAGAGAGAAAAACTGTTCAGTCGCTTAGATTTGGGGGAAATCTTTTTGTATACAAACACACCAACTCATCGTTTAGTACAGCATTACTGGTGTCCAAACAATAATGATGTCTGGAGGAAGTGGAAAGATAAAAATGGATGGGAGGCAACCCCACCTACACAGCAATGGGACAATTTCACCAAAGAACTGAAAACAAGGAAACTTAGACGAGTTGCAGGGTCAGATATATTGAGATGGGGATACACAACAAAAGGACAGTTTACAATTAAAGAGGGATACTACATCCACTCCCAACAAATTCACCAAATTTCTCAGACGCTGTGGAAAAAGATTTGGGCACTAAAACACTGGCCTAAAGTAGAATACTTCCTGTGGCTTTTAAGCCATTGTAGGATCCTCACATGGGAGAATCTTCAGAAAAGGGGTATGATAGGACCGTCTTATTGTGCACTTTGCCATGCAGATAATGAAACCACTGAACATCTTCTCAATACTTGTCCGTTGATACAACCGATCTGGAGAGAATTGGAGCTCCTGTTTCGTCAAACGGACAAAAATAATGCTAGTATTGTTGAAACGATTATCAACTGGAGGAAAGGACGATATCACTGCCAAGTAATTAATAGAGCATGGACACTTTCATTAGGCTTCCTCCTATGGAACATCTGGAAAGAAAGGAACCAGCGTATCTTCCAAGATACATCCCAACCCCTGCAGCACATATGGCATCGTACTATTGAAAACATCCGTGAAACCATCCTTGTTGAAAGATGGTCTGATGAGGACTAGCAAGCGGTGGGAATAGAAGCCTGTATTTTATAGCAACTCAACCTACAACCTCAGATGCTTTATAAAGGATTATGGAAATATAAACCCCCTGAACACACTATTGAGGAACATTGGTCACCTCCACAACCAGGTTTTATTAAACTCAATTATGATGGAGCATCTAAAGGTAACCCGGGTCAAGCTGGAGCAGGTGGGATTTTCTGCAACTCCCAAGGAATAGTTTGCCGATTTTATGCAATTGATTTGGGCCATGCCACAAACAATGAAGCAAAGCTTATGGCGGTAAAGCAGGGAATCCTTATAGCTATCAGAGAAAACTATCACAGAATTATAGTGGAAGGGGATTCAGCCATGGTAACTGGAGTTATTCAGAAGCTGCAACAAGGCTCCCCTTGGGAGAAAATCACCCAAAGTTGGAGGACAGCAGCTCTTATGGAAGAGGTAAGTCAATTGCTGAAGCAGGTTTAGTATTTACTCCCCAGCCACATCAAAAGAAAAGGCAACGCTGCAGCAGATTTCTTGGCCAATTGGGGATGTCAGAATACAGAGCGTTCCATTGATGCTTGTCCGCGCCAAGAAATCTGGGATGTGGAGCTACACTCACTACAACTGATTGTCAACAAAGACCTTCAACCCCCCGATTGGGGTGAATAGCTGGCCAATAGGACAAACCGTGGCAGGCTCACGGCACGCCACCCTTCCGACAGTTAATAACCATCATGATCCACCGCCAAGCTCTATCAATAGTTGTGGTGATCACTTGTGCGAGTTTAATGATGCAGAGAGCCAGTCATGATAAACTGTCAGCGCCCAGGACGGATGGTTTGTTTAAGGTATGTTTTCGCCCTCCTTCGTCCAAAACACTCATGCACAGTCTGCTGCATGCAAGAGCTTGGGAGACGAATATGAGGCGCGGCCACCCTGACAATTTCACAACTACTGTTTGGTATGTATCAACCTCCATCCTCATTTCCATGGATCAAATAGTTCATAGAAAATTATGGCTGGATTACTGTTGGATTGTTTGGATTCCTGTTCGGGTGTTTTGGGTTCTTAGGTCTCCAAAAATGCCAGTGCGTCCCTGTTTTCGGGACCCTTCGCCATTCTTTTTTCTCTGTTTTAGTAATGCTTTACCCACTTCCAGTCACAGTTTTGTAAAAGTTCTCCTTCAGAAGTGTTATAGGGTTTTTATAGGTCTGGCCCTTCTCCATTTTCGAGGCCTTAGTCCGGGGTTCAGCCTAAACATTCTGTGGGCAAAGTGGCTTCATGATATTCTGGGTTTGTCTTACCCCTGCCGTCGGGAACCCTCTGTTCATTTCTTTCTTTTTAGCAGCCATGCAAACAACATTACTTGGGGTTTGTTGGCTCTTCACTTTAGAAAGGTCCAGCTGAGTCCTAGGTTCTATTGGGTTGTAGTGGGTTTTAATTCCGCGCTCTCTGCATATGCCAGCATGCTCGTCAGTTGCGCTCATTCATGTTCTCCTATGCCTGCTCTCTGGCTTACCATTACCCTGGAGGTTATGGGCTCCATTGTCTGTCATTTTATTTTTCTATACTATTCATGCTCTGCGCGCACGGCCTTATGGTGGCATTGCTTTCAGAATTTCTCTCAGTTGCACTTTCAAACTGGAATTACTGACAACAGAGAGGCCATCTATACTTTAAGTATTACTTTGGTTACTATTACTATTTTCATGTATGTTCTCCTGAATAGGGACCAAGGCACCATGGGGAAACGTGGTCTGCGTTCTGAAACAGCCAAGGGGAAGCAGGTACAGCAGGAACAGCTACCACAGAAATGAGGAAGGAAAACAAACCAGGAGCATTTGGAAAATCTGGTAGTCAACTACATTCTGGGCAATTCCTCTCCAACCCGAATGCAAATTCGTGGCTGGGAAAGAGATTTGCAGACAGACCCTGAAGACACCGAAGCTGAAGCTAACATTCTAGATTTCATTCACGACCCTGGTAATACCCGAGGTCACCTCAGTCTATTCAACCAAGCCATTCATACATACTGGCTAATGAAATGCCTACTAGCTAAAGCAATCCAAAGTGCACGTCCACCAGAGTTTAAAGTACAGCCAAAGACAGAACACTTCCTTAAAGATTTGTTGGAGAAGATTGAAAGCCACCTGCACCATATTAAACTTACCCAATATCAAGTAACTAATCGCATTCAGAGAATGGACGATAGGATGGAACGTATGGAGAAGTTGCTTCAACAGCTGCAACAGGTGGACATGCCGGGATCACATGCCAAGGATCCAGCCCCAATTTCATCTTCTGATGGATAGTTTTCATAGGATCTTGTTTTTTTGGAAGTATGGCATCTTATGTTATGTTATAAGCTAAAACTTATTTTATGTTATCAGCTTGAACATGGTGAAGCAGTAGGACAGCTAATTAATGCGCTGTATAGGATAAAGAGACAATTTCAATTTTGGCAAGCATTCAAAGCACTTAGACGGCCAACAGACCTGGTTTCCTACGGGCAGGTTGAGGCCAAAGTATAACTATTTTAATGTAGCCTGTCCTGCATATATAAATAGAAAATAGAAAGGTACCACCTAAGTTACAAAAAAAAATATTTTTATTTTTTTTTATTTTTTATTAGTTAAATATTTATTCATTAATTGGGGTGATATATATATATATTAACTAATTAGTTAAATAATTTTATTGTGTTGTTAATTAAATTGTTTATTAAAGAGATATACATTTTTAGAGTCATATTTTTTATAAAATAATTAAAAAAACAATACTATATTACAATTTTAAAATAGTATTGTTTATTAAAAAATTAATAATAGAATTATTGAGAATTTATAAGGATGTTTTCTATGCAACTTATAATTTTATTTTAAATATAAAAATTAAAATTGATGATGAGGATTAACGTTTACTAAGACTCATATGGTTTAAATTAATTGTAAAAAGAATCGGTTAATTGGTATTATTTAAAAATTTATTTCTATGATAAAAAAATGAGGGAATGAAGAGTTCGGAGGTCACTGTAGTTTTTATGACTCAACAAGTCGAGGAGGTTGGTAGTGGGGAGAATGTTTTGGAAATGAAAGCGGATGTGAGTAAGGGCCAGACAATCCAGGAGAAAGTGCTTTTCATATTCGACTCTCTTAATATCACAAAGGAGCGTATTCTCTCATCCCAAGGTATCTTGGGAACATACTAACATCCAGTTTCACTCTAGAGATCATGAGAATTAGCTCTAATTCTTGCAATATCCATTCTCTTCTTAACACTGGTTAAGACAAAAAGGTAATCCCGGATAACAAACGTGGGGTTGATAACCTCCTTATAACATCTTAACTTTCTTTTCCCCTCTAACTCCTTATCACTCGACAACTTACCCTTAACTTTGGAAGTAAGGACGTTTTTAATATTATCCTTGTTCCCTAAGATGATCTCCTCCTTTGTCTCCCAATTATTGAGCAAGGACTTGGCATCCTTATGCCATCGTCGCTTATTTTTTTAAGTATTATGTTGTAATTTTTCTGGCCGTAGTCTAACTTATAAGATGAAATGACATTTTTGTTACAATCTAGTGATACAATCTCTAGCAAGATTGTGTTTTTGTTATTTAAAATACATTTTTGAATGTACAAATAGATTACTCAAATTCTCCATTAAAACATTTTAAACTCATGTTTAAGAAATTCATATTTAGATTTACGTTAAAAATTAACATAAAATATTTTTACTGATTATTGTCGACTTTCGTTTACTATAAGCATTGAAAAAAAAGTTATAGTGGGTTTGTAGTTGATATTTTCAATAAGATATAATGGTAAATTTATTTTTAAAATATAAAAACTAAAATTAACAACCTTTAATATAACATGTCGTAACAAATATAACTTTCACACGGTAGTGTTGGTTTTTGTTTATTTAAGAAAAAGAAAAATATATTGTGAGTTCCAAAGTGATGTCTAATGATGCAGGAGCATAAAGCACCCAGCCAGCAATGTGACATCTTGGTCACATGTTGTAGCTAGTTAGAAATAAAATAGACTTAGAAATAGTTTAAATAATATATTTTATTAAATTTAGTATTTATTTTAGGAGAATTGTTAGTTTGTTTTATATTTAATTAAATATGGCATAATAATAGAATTGGTTTCTTTCCCTGCGTGGAATAGAACCAAAATAGGGATAAATGCTAAATAATAGGGAGGCATTGGTTTGTTGAGAAATTCTAGAAGAATACTATTCCGAGAAGAATAGTTTCTCATATTTTGTATAAAATAGAGAAAATGGAGATGAATAAGGTGTGGGTGTGTATAAGAGAATTTGAATTAGCTATTGAAATTGCAGAGGGGCAGCTAATGTTTATTAGCCCATGCAATATTCTATTTGTCCATATATTTTCTGAATAAGATTTGATTTTCCTATGTATCTTGTATACGTGTCTGACATGTTTTAGGTAGCAGGCGCAGGGATGAAATTGTGACAACGTTTTGTGATTTCAGACAGTGGCATTTGTGTGGATTCTGGGTGTAAATCCACAAGCCAGTTCATTGTGAAGTAGCGCACGCAGAAGGACTCTGCGTTGAGTTTGGACGCACACAGAAACAAACTCTGCATTGAGTTGGCCCCTACGTTGATCAATGAAGAAGCTGGAGCTGCGTTTAATTGTAAAGGTTGAAGCTGCGTTCATTATAAGGGTTGTGATTGGAAATTCGAGTCAGCAGTCGTGGTGAATGTTGAACATCATTAAGAAGTGAAGTAACCAGTGACGCAGCTTGTCAAAGGCAGCGTGCTTGAAGAATCAGGACACAACGTTATGCGTTGAGAGGCTATGGTTCGTTGTGCAATTCGATGCATGATATGGCGCGATTATAATTGTAATAAACGTCGAAAGATATTACAAGTCAATGATGTTGCGAAGGTGAAATGAAATCTAGCTTTAATAGGTTTAAAATATGTTGATACATGGTTTCAAACCATCGATAGCATTTAAAGAATCCTTTGTCAACATTGGTATGCGTATGGTAGAGTAAATAAACCATCGTATATGTTTGTTCAGCTATCATATATGTTGGGTGGAATTTCATGTTGTTCGAATTCTTTAATGAACTCAAATTTGTTGTGATGGTCAACACAGAGTTTATGGTTATATTCATCGATTCTTAATTTACAAGGATATATATGCAGTTGCTCCCTAAAAAGAAGTTCAGGCTACTTCTAAATGAAGTTTGTATCAAAATGATACAATAAAAATAACATTTTATTAATGGATATAAAGCTGCACACTAGAGAGTAAGGGTAAATTATATCCAATCAGTTAAGGCAGTGATTATGGGATTTATAAAAAGGGGAACATTTTGTTATTAATTGCATCTCATTGACATATGTCAGTAGAAATTGTGTAGCTATTGCTTTTGCAGTGTAATAGTAAGATAATTTTAATTTTCCTACATCATTTTGGTATCAAAGCTTGTTAAGCTGTTTTGGAGTATTGCAGAGAATGCCGCCCAGAAGAGGAGTTGGGATAGGTCGAGGGAGACCTATAGCAAACGAAGTTTTGCTAGATGAGATCCAGCATTTTCTCACGAGACTGGCTACAGTAGAAACCACTCAGAGGAGAGCAGTTGATGGTGGAATTGCCAGTGCCGATGAAGAAGAGACCACTGACGAAGAAGTGGAGGAAGAAAATGAAGTAGATAAGGTCATGAAGATGCTAGTCAAAGCCAGCAGTCGACCAAGAATAGAAGTACCTTTATATGATGGAAGTCTTAGTGTGGGGGTGCTAATGGACTGGATCAGTTCATTAGATAGATACTTTGACTATGAAGAAGTCGATGACAGGAAGAAAGTAAAGTTTTCAACCACGAGATTGAAAGGCCATGCAGCCCTATGGTGGGACGAATTGCAGCTATCAAGGGAGTGAAAATGGAAGCCCAAAATCAAGCAATGGGACAGGATGGTAAGTAAGCTGAAGGGTAAGTTTTTGCCGAAGGATTACCAATTAAATTTGTTTAGAAAATTGCAGAATTTAAAACACAAAGGGATGACAATCAAGGAATATACTGAAGAATTTTATAAGCTGAGTATTAGATCTGGCCATGTTGAAGATGATCTAGAAAAGGTAGCTAGATATATAAATGGTTTAAGGTATGAAATACAGGATGAGATCAGCTTATTGAATTTGAATTCGATTGAATATGCCTATCAAGCAACCTTGAGGGCGGAGGAAAAACTGTTGCGCAAACAAAACCAGAGGAATAGAGGTAAGAATCAGGCAAAAGAAGGGGGGACATTTGAATACAAAATTCAACACTCTCAGAATGAGGCAGGGAGTGCAAGCAATAGAGCACCACAAAGAGGAGATTCTGGCTGCGGAAGGTTCATGCCCAGAGGCAGAGGCCGAGGAAGAGATGTCTGGTGCTTTGCATGTGGTGAATGGGGACATGTACAATGGGATTGTCCTCATCAGAGATCAACAAACCAGCGCAGCGTGAATGTTGTTGAAGCTAAGGAGGAGATTCCTCAACCTGAAGCTAAAGAGGAACCGCTAGAAGCAGGAGAATCCTTGTTGTTGAAAAGGGTATTACTTGAAGAAGCTAAGGAAGCCAAAGAACTAGTTCAAAGAAAGACTTTATTCAGAACTGTATGTAAGTCCAAGGGTAAGTGTTGCAAATTGGTAATTGATAGCGGTAGTACTGACAACCTTGTTTCTACAGAGATGGTGGATAAATTGAAGTTGGAGAGAACGGTACACCCAACTCCTTATAAAGTATTGTGGCTTCAGAAGGGCCATCAAATTTTTGTAACTGAACAATGTCAAATTGAATTTCAGATTGGTACCTATAAGGATGTCATTTTATGTGATATAATGTCGATAGATGTATGTCACATATTGCTAGGGAGGCCGTGGCAGTTTGACCGAAATTCCATACATGATGGCAGAAGAAACACTTATACTTTGGAGACATATGGGAATAAGCATACACTACTGCCGTTGAAAGCTGAAGCTGATATAGAAGCACCTGGAAACAGCGTTATGTTGATGAATGAGAAGATCCTGTTGCAAGAAGATGAGAAGGGTAAGAAGATGCATTTTTCTAGTATTGGAAAACCCAAGGTAATTTTAACTTCTACAAATTTAGAATATTTACCTAAAGAAATTTAGAATTTATTGAATGATTGTGTTGATATTGTTGTGGATGAGTTGCTGCCCATTAGGAGTATTAGTCACCATATTGATCTAATACCTGGGGTCAGTTTTCCAAATAAAGTAGCCTACAGGGTAATGCAGGAAAATTTCGAAGCTGGAAGACAAGTGCAAGAGTTGATGGATAAATGGCTAATCAGTGGAAGCCTTAATCCATGTGTTGTGCCAATAGTACTCAGTCCGAAGAAAGAAGTTGAAAGGCGCATGAGTACAGATTCTCGAGCCTTATATAAAATCACCATCAGGTTGATGAATGAAGTTTTGGAGGAAAATGCAGTCTCTAAAGAAGAGTTGAAATTGGATCCAAAGAAAATCCAAGTAGTTGTGAATTGGCTAACTCCTAGAAGCATATTTGAAGGAGATGTCAAAAGCAGATGGCAGGAATGCAGTAGAAAAGACAAACATCGAGCAGATATGAAGAGGCGGAAAAAGGAATTCCAAGCAGGTGACTTAGTCATGTATTGCAGATTGGTACCTATACTAAAAGCCAAAAGAAGAACCACAAGGAGACGCCATAACAGACACAAGCCAAAAGCAGGAAAAAGGAAAAAGATAGTGCTAAAGAAAACCATGAGTCAAACTTATTATCAGTATTTGATCAAGTGGAAAGGGCAACCAGTAGAAGACGCCAGCAGAGCTACAGAGATTAGGGATCGACTCCAAACTACTACAAGATCAGTTCTCTTCCCCGGGAGTCTGATGCAGGAGCATCAAGCACCTAGCCAGCAATGTGACATCTTGGTCACATGTTGTGGCTAGTTAGAAATAAAATAGACTTATAAATAGTTTAAATAATATATTTTATTAAATTTGTTATTTATTTTAAAATAATTGTTAGTTTGTTTTATATTTAATTAAATATGGCATAATAATAGAAATTGGTTTCTTTCCCTGCGTGGAATAGAACCAAAATAGGGATAAATGCTAAATAATAGGGAGGCATTGGTTTGTTGAGAAATTCTAGAAGAATACTATTCCGAGAAGAATAGTTTCTCATATTTTGTATAAATTAGAGAAACTAGAGATGAATAAGGTGTGGGTGTGTATAAGAGAATATGAATTAGCTATTGAAATTGCAAAGGGGCAGCTAATGTTTATTAGCCCATGCAATATTCTATTTGTCCATATATTTTCTGAATAAGATTCGATTTTCCTATGTATCTTGTATACGTGTCTGACATGTTGCAAGTAGCAGGCGCAGGGATGAAATTGTGACAACGTTTTGTGATTTCAAACAGTGGCATTTGTGTGGATTCTAGGCGTAAATCCACAAGCCAGTTCATTGTGAAGTAGCGCACACAAAATAAGGACTCTGCATTGAGTTTGGACGCACATAGAAACAAACTCTACGTTGAGTTGGCCCTTACGTTGATCAATCAAGAAGCTAGAGCTGCGTTTAATTGTAAAGGTTGAAGCTGCGTTCATTATAAGGGCTGTGATTGGCAAGTCGAGTCAGCAGTTGTGGTGAATGTTGAACAACATTAAGAAGTGAAGTAACCAGCAACGCAACTTGTCAAAGGCAGCATGCTTGAAGAATCAGGCCACAACGTTATGCGTTGAGAGGCTATGGTTCGTTCTGCAATTCGATGCATGATATGGCGCGATTATAATTGCAATAAACGTCGAAAGATATTACAATTCAATGATGTTGCGAAGGTGAAATTAAATCTGGCTTTAATAGGTTTAAAATATGTTGATACATGGTTTCAAACCATCGATAGCATTTAAAGAATCCTTTGTCAACATTGGTATGTGTATGGTAGAGTAAATAAACCATCGTATATGTTTATTCAGCTATCATATATGTTGGGTGGAATTTCATGTTGTTCGAATTCTTTAATGAAATCAGATTTACTGTGATGGTCAACGCAGAGTTTATGGTTATATCCATCGATTATTAATTTACAAGGATATATATGTAGTTGCTCCCTAAAAATAAGTTCAGGCTGCTTCTAAGTGAATTTTGTATCAAAATGATACAATAAAAATCACATTTTATTAATGTATATAAAGTTGCACACTAGAGAGTAAGGGTAAATTATATCCAATCATTTAAGGAAGTGATTCTGGGATTTATAAAAAGGGGAACATTTTGTTATTAATTGCATCTCATTGACAGATGTTAGTAGAAATTGTGTAGTTGTTGCTTTTGCAGTGTAATAGTAGGATAATTTTAATTTTCCTACATCATCTAACTTTAGTGTAGTCTAACTTTTCTATGTTATGTTTGGTCTCGTGAGTTAATAACTTTGGTGTGGGAGAAGATGTTTTACATATAACTCATGACCAGTTGCTTAACCCCCAAGTCTATGAACATAAATACTATTTCATTTAGCTTCTTTATTTGTATATTTGGTAAGTACATTTGAGGTATATTCACTCGTTTGCTTATTATTAAGATATTAAATTCACTTAAATGTTATTACATTATTTTTCATAAGTAGTATTTTTTATTTATTTTGTTGTCAACCTATCTTATGTTAATCTCACATTATGTTACACATGCCATGTTTGTATTTTACTTGTGTTTGTTACCATGGGCCTTATATGAGATGATATGAGGCTAAAATGTGCTTCAACCAAAGAAAATTTACTCATTTAAGCCTAGTTTCACTTCTTCCTCGTAGAAGAGCAGCAAGTTTCACCTTCCTCATATAATAGGCACGGCTGGACACAAGTTTCCCATGCAAAACCCATGCTTATTTCTTGATGTCTCAGAAAATCCTTGGTCAATAATGAGGATTGCCACACAATCAAGGCCCCAATTAGGCCTATTTTTGTTTGATATAGTGATGTCCATCGATATGTGGGCCTAGTTGCCATTAAGGGGATTTAAAAATCAACAAATTTTCCGATCCAAGTTTAAATTAAAGTTGATGCCTAAGATGCAATTATGATGGATTAATCTAATATGCAACCTAAACTAATGTTTCCAATTAAGACTAAGCTATTTCAAGAACAATATTTTAAAGCAAATATGAGTTTCCTATGAAACTGTTTAATTATATGAAGTAGTTTTCAAATTATTCAGTTATTAATCCAGTCACAAGAATTGAATTATTCAAATAACTAGTTATTTGAATAACTTAATTTGTAGTGCTCATATCCGGTAACAAATATTTTTCATCAAATTTAAACATACATGGAAAGGTAATAGTCACACTACTATGTTTATTTAATAACAATGCAAAGAAAACAGAGCAATCATTTACATATATCCTAAGCAACAAAAGACAATAGTGTACGTAGTCTCCTTTCCAAAATTTCCAACCCCTGTTTCCTCTTGCTAATCAGGTGATCAATTTTGAGCTAAAAAATGAAAGTGCCCAAAAAGTCTTGAAACCAATGCCAAATCGAAGTGCTCGTCGTTCTAAATCCAATGACATTCGTTTCACCTCAATTTGACACAGTATTCTCAAGTTATCGCGTGCTGACTGTTTGGCCCAACAACTAAAAATTTAGCAGGTCTGTTGACTGGGCAGTTTGACTAGGTTGATCGTACGGTGAGTCAACATGATGACTGTGTACCTCGGGCCAATGACAGGTTTCCAAGTGTCATCCTCTAGTTCGTTGATTTTTGGGCGCATATGATTGGTTGTGGTTTATTTTGCGTGGACCAATGATTGGGTGCCATATGGCTCAGTCATGGGCTGCCACATGACACCCCGAGGGTCAAATAAAATTTTTGTATGGGTCGACCGGAGGCCCAATCAGATTCGAACCCATGACCTCAAACTTCACAACGCAACGCTCTACCAACATACTATATGGCAGGTCTTAATATACAAAGGCCCAAACCTGTATAAAAGGTTTAACTCGACACCATTTGGGGGAAGGGATTGGGGCTAAGCCCCCGGCCCCCGGTCACCACACACCCATGGAACCGCAGGTGGAAGAGCCAAGGGCTCTGGGCTTAGCCCCGGCCCAAGGTCATGACGTAACCATATAACCCACAACGTGGAATGGAAAGGCGTCGAGAGATCAAGTGCTTGCGGTAGGGGACCAACACAGGCCCTATGGACCATGCACATGACCCGAAGCACGGGTTTGGGGCCCAATGGGAAGGGAAGGCAGTTAGCCTGACCTGTGGTCCCGTGGCGCCCATATAAGCACTTGCCTAGAGTTTTAGGGCCAGGTCAGCGGGGGTGGGCGTTAAGGCCCAACGCACGCCCTTATGTGCCAATGTGACCGATTTTTTCGGACTTATGGGGTCATTGGGAAAATTAATGATCCTACAAAATTTTAATGATCCTACAAAATGCACCAAAGGAGGGAAAAATTATCGCTTTGTTAGCGAAAAACAAGGCATATTTGTAGGACAGTTAGACTATTGGTCGAATTTGTAGGACAACAGTCAAATTCATGGGAGAGCTTTGGAGCTAATATATTTTTTAGATTTTGACCAAATTGAGCTTAGAAAGAGTCCACTTAGGGGTTTTTGGATGTTCTGGATCCAATGGTGACCTCTAATTTCTGATTTGAGCACATATAAGGAGTATGTTTGCAGGTTTAAGACCAAGGGTGTATGGATCAATTGGGCTTTTGAAGCATTTCTAGAAGGTGTTTGAGCATCAGGAAGGCCTTCTAAGGGTTTTCTCACCTTTAGAATTCCACTACAACGGTTGGTACTTGCAAGGTTTAGTTCATATTTAATTTCTCTCAACATTAAGTTTTGTTTGTGCTCTTCAACGTGGAATTGAAGTGCTCACATGCTTATTTTAGCTCATTTCAGTTGGAGTATTGGATCTTTGTAGGAGATGCCTTGTATTATTGCTTTATGTGAGAGTTCTTTGTAGGAGAACATTACCTTGTAGGGGTCATAGACACATGTTTCCATCAACAAAATTTATATACCTCATTTTATATACTTAATATATGGAGTGATCTAGCTATGTTGGTAGAATGAGAGATGTAACCCAGGAGGGGTGAACTCTGTCAACAAATATTTTGCTATGCTCTTCATTATGCCTGTATGAATTATTTGCTTTGATGTTGCTTATGTCAAGTTTAGATGTAAAGACTAATTCATGACTTGAAGAGTCATTGAAAAACATGTTTGTATCAAGACCCATTTTTACCTTGCAAAGCGTCAGAACGATCCCTGTTTGTTTATGTGATTTTGGGAAGAGGAAAGAGAAAACCTCCTCCATTCTTAGATCACTTGCGCAACAATATAAATACATTTGTAATTGTTAACAAAAAATGATTTCATTCTTAATTAGGATTATATTACTCGATTGGTAAGCTATTTTCCCAAATGGAGTTCATTGTTGTAGATTCTACGAATCTACAAATCTCATTTGATCATATTACTTTTGCCTTTTGATACCATCACATTTGACTACCATTGATTTTGTAATAATTCGAGTTGAATTTCCTTAGTTGGGGTCGAGTCGTTACCATTCAACTCACAAGAAAAGACCTTTCCCACTATAATTATTGTTGGGCAACAAGAATTGCATCTTTTTTACAATTGTTATCTTCTCTTTCACCCGTTTTCCACTTATCCTTACATCATCACACAACCATTTTGAAATTAAAAAAATCTTCAAAGCTCCATAAATAAGCAATAAGGTAAAGGTCTAGTATTCTCTTAATGCTATGTGTTTTTCTTTGTAAATTTTATTTAATTTGCATGAGTTATATAATTTGACACATTTGGTAGCCTCGTTAACATTCTAGAACTAAATCTAAGGTTCAAATAGATCCCATGAGAGACAAATCAGCTAAAGCACACGGGAAGATGCCAAATGGTGCCTATATGGATTTCCCCCTACAAAAAAAAGAATCTTAGCTAATCTCGATCACAAAGTCAAACTTATAGTCAAATAGTGACATGACACATTTGGAATACACCATGCATCAAAAGAGAGTATCAAGCGAGTTCGATTCCTTATGAAGTAAGCAATATCACGAATAAATTGAAGGATGATGATGTGTTTTTCACATTATTCGCTTCCTTGATAGCGAATCATGTGAATAAAATTCTTAATAGAACTAGAAGTTCGAGATGGAAATCTGTAGAGGTAGCCTTTAACAATCAGTTTCTCAGAGTAGTTATTTTAAAACACTATAAAATTCTTCACTAAGAAGCGAACCATAATTTTAAGGGTTGGATATGCTTAGTATGCTTGGATGCTATTATAATTTTTGTATACCAATGAAGTGTGAAATTTTCAACTATTGCATCAACTGGAAATTATTCTTCTAACTGTAAATTAATTTGCAATTTATTTGCTACAACAAATAATGAATAATTCACAACTGCAATTTTCACCAAAATAAATATTGTGAAATATAAACTGGAAGCTGAGAAAATATTGGCACAAAAAAAAATATAACACCATTATTTTTGGGTAAAAGTACCCAGAAATACCCAATGTGGGAAAACCAATACAACAACCGAGGGATTTTATTATTAAGAAACAATGAGAAAATTCCGAGTACAATTTATGGTTGCCCAATTGGAAATCCAATCAAAAAAATAATTTGGCCAAAATATTTGTGAGGCAAATAACTCAACACCATGCTTGATCCAGCTTCGACCACTGACAAAACTAGCCAATCATATAGCCTCTGTGCAGTGCTTGCGCACACCCCAACTCGCTAAGCCCTGGAACTACTAGAAAATGATGTCCTAGCTTACTCTTCCTCTAGAAGGAATTCACTTAGCCTCCCGGAGAATTTCGAGACCAACTGCAACTGAATCACCCTTCCCTTCAGGAAAATTGATCTCCTTATGAAACTATGTGTGCTGGATCTTTGTTGCTTCTCTCGGAAATGCAACCCTTCTATTGCTGACTCTCCAAAACTGGAATACTTCCTCTGGACTCACTGCCTTTGACCCTCTCTAGCTCAAACTCTTTCGACAAACTGCTTCTGCTCTCTGAAAAATTGAACCGCTCAAGGAAACTCACTCTCCAAGTGTATTTATCCATCTACCCATTGACCTCTTCTTATAATATCTAGTTGGGACTCCAATGACCACGATTAAATATTAATAGATGAGACTCCAAGCCGATCTGTGTGATTTTATAGATGATTCACTCCTTTCTCAATTAATTCCTATTAATTAACCACTTTTACTAAGTTAGACTTAGGAAATTTTTAATTGTGGTCAATTAATTTAATTGAGCCATCTCTAGGTGGAATTTCCATAAACGATTTATGGGTTATGGATAACTCTTATGTTTTAGCCTCTCCACAAAGTCTCTAGACTAGAATACCATCTGTTGCCATAAAACCAAATACTCCCTCTTAGCAAGGAAGGTGTTCTAGTGTCATCACTGCTACCACGCCTTGTCTTTGCTACATCCTCCAATCACATTGTTGATGTCTGAATACTATATATGTCTACCACTATCCATCAACCACTATGCTAACTCCGATTCATCTACCAATTATTGTAGTTGAAACAAACTCCTGCATTTCTAATGCTCCTCACAATGAATTGTACAGTTTGTACTACTGTCAACTCTGCATCTGCATTGTAACTCCCTCTCAACTATTGTTTTTGGTACTGCAACCATTGTAAATGAGAAGCATCTAAAATACTGAATCGTTTGTATTTGTGCTGCAATTGTCTCCTAAGCATCTGACTGATACTAGATTTTGAATTGTTCATTAAGAAATTTGTGTTGTTTTTGACTCTGCACTGAGCCTCCTGCTATATTGTCAACACTGCTCTGCGCTCCTTAGCATGCGACTACCACTAGTATGCAACTATGAATCTGGAATCTAACTATATCAACGATAACTGATCCTCTTTCTACTAAATACTGTGGGCCCCTGTAGCAAGGTATTGATCCATGAGGTAACACCATATGATGATCACCTCACTAGACCCTGCCCAAATATCTGCAACTTTAAACTTTGATCTACTCATAATATTGTGGTTGCTGATGTGTTGCTATCTTTTCACTTTTGTTGTAACTACTACAATAACGAGTCTGATATCCCCATATCCTGAAGTGCTAGCTTCCATAGGGCTTCTCCCTTTGAAACTAGACTCCCTCTGAGTCTCGATATCCCAGTGGGAAATCTCTTTACTCCCTCCTGACAACTTGCATTGTCTTCCTACATTAGAAATTGGAATGCAAATATCTGTGTTGGGAATCTTCTTGCTGGAACAACACCTGCATTCTGCAACTGGGCAATTCACACTACCTGTGTCACTGCAACTAGTTCTGTAATTGTCTCTCGAGTATTGAATGCAACTAGATCTGCTACTTTCATCCAAATGATTGACAACGCATGCTGACATTGAACGAATGTTCTCCTGCTACAATAATATTGTATGCTTCGTAGCAAAGGTGATGATCCTACTACAACAACTGGAACTGATCTAACTGATCTCCTCACTTCTTTTTCACTGGATCTTGCCCATCCTACACACTAGAGTCTCATACTCCTCCTCCTCGATCTAGTGCCCAACTATCTCCTATCGATCCTTGTCCCTTACTAGGAAATTGCTTCACTTTGAAACTCACACTTGATAGCTTGCACTTCCTCCGACACCTATCTCTAGAAACTAGAAGTTGATTTGCTACCCAGATATGCATTCAAGCTGACTTGCATGGCCTCCTATGGAAATCTCGTACGACCATCTCTGCAAAGCTACAAAATTTGTGAAACTCAAACACTAGAAAAAATAAACATGAATCTCCTCAGTTTCCTGCTCGATTTCTAGCACTGCTACCTACACTCCTTCCTGGAGTGAGAAAATATGCTTGTAGCTATTGCTGACTACAACTAGAAATTTGGATATCTAGAATAGAAACCATTTAAGAGAAATTTCCCTTTGTGTGTGCACTTTCTCTTCCACCCAACGTTGATTTTTCTCTAGCAAAAACTGCTACAAAAATATTCTGCACTCAAACAAGGAATATACCCATCAAAAATCTGAGTTACTAGTTCTCCCTCTTCTTGCTGGAATTACTTAATCTGGCAAGTTTAATTTTTTGCAATCCCGCACTGAAAAATCAAACTTCTCAACAATTTGCACTGCCTAGTTAGGCACTACACAACCCCCCATAAATTTTTTCCTGTTTCTCCCTCTAAATAACAAATTTTCTTCTTCCCCTTCCGAGCTTCCTTGTTTGATCAATTTTTCTTTGATACCATGTGAAATTTTCAACTATTGCAGCAAATGGAAAGTATTCTTCTAATTGTAAATGATTTTTGCAGTTGATTTTCTATGACAAACAATGAATAATTCACAATTGAAATTGTCTCCAAAATAAATAGTGCAAAAGATAAACTGGAAATTGAGAAAATGCTAACACACACACAAAAATATATCACCATTGTTTTTGGACAAAAGTCTCCAGAAAAATTCAATGTGGGAAAATCGGTGCAATAATTGAGGGTTTTTATTATTAAGTAGTAGTGAGAAAATGCTCAGTACAATCTATGGATTCCCAACTGGCAATCCAATCAACAAAATATTTGTGACATGAATACCTCAACACCATGCCTGATCCAACTTCTTCAACTAGAAAAACTAGTTAGTCGTACAACCTTTGCGCGAGCCTCTATGCGGTGCTTGCATAGACCCCAGCTCACTAAGCCCCGAAACTGCTGGAAAAATGATGTCCTGGCTGAATTTTCCTCTGGAAGGAATTTTCTTGGCCTCATGGAGAATTTCTAGAACAACTGTAACTAAATCATCCTTCCCTTTAGAAAAAATGATCTCCCTTTGAAGCTTTATGTGTTTGCTCTGCGCAATTTCTTTAGGAAATGTGACCCTTCTGTTGCTGACTCTTCAGAACTGTAATACTTCTTCCGAAATCATTGTCTCTATGTCCCCTCTCTAGCTCAAACTCTTCTAGCAAATTATTGCTGCTCTTTGTAAAATTGAACTGCACAAAGAGACTTTCTCTCCACTTTATTTCCCCATATACCCATCAACCTCTTCTTATAATCTCTGGTTAGGACTCCAATGACCACGATTGCAATTTAATTGATGGTTGAGATCATCTCCAAGTCGACCAGTGTGAGTTTCTAGATGATTCACACATTTCTTAATTAATTCCTATTAATTAACCACTTTTCCTAAGTTAGACTTAGGAAATTTTTAATTATTGTCAATTAATTTAATTGAGTCATCTCTAGGTGGAATTTCCAAAACAATTTATGGGTTATGGAGAACTCTTGTGTTTAATCCTTTCCAAAAATTATCAAGATTAGAACACCATCTGATGCTACCAAAACTAACATGAAGTTCACACACAATTTAATTAATACAATCCTTTTATATAGTTATTCTTTCATGACAATATTTGGTGGTTGATTAGTTCATTTATGAAGTTTTCCATCTCTCGTGCACCACAAGAGGGCCCCTTGTTGAGTATGAGTGCATCTTAATTTTCCCTATGTTTTATTTCTGGAAGATAAATTAGTCTCTTTTATGCTAATTTTCTGAAGGTTTAGATGCTTTGTTCAACCTTAATTATTTATGCATGCTCATTTCATTCTTGTTCTTCTACAGATACAACCACTTGATTAAATCTCTAAAAACAACAAAAACATTTACTAGTTGCTTCTTGATTTTAGTCTTTTATCTCTACATTAAATTAGTCTTAGATTTATAGATAATGTGCAAAAATGAACGAGCTCTAAAATTTTGAACATAGATTCGAGTCAATTCATTATTTCAATCTCATAGATAGATGATATTTCGATTCAATTTCTTGGAATAGCATTTGCTCATTTGCTCTTAGAATATAATGTTTTTACTTTTCTTAGTATAGAGTTTAATTGCTTCCTAGAACAAAGTTTTCAATTCATAAAATAGATCTTACAACTTATATAGAATAAATCTACCTTCATGTTTGTTAGACTATAATTTAAGAAGTTTTTTTTATAGAATGGACTTAAAAAGAGATTTTAAAAGTTTTCATAACATAGGTTTAAGATAGAAATTTTAAAATCTTTCATAACATAGGTTTAAGATAGTAATTTTAAAAGCTTTCACAGAAATAACAGATGTACCCCTTCTTTTTGCCACCCCTGCCTCCCCCCCATATTGCGACTCCCGGGCCATCTCCCACCCCATCGGAACAACTATATGTATCTCCATTGATGCCCCCCTTGGAATGGGCTTCACTATCATCCCCCCGTCTAGATATTACCCTTGACATCACGTACTCCCCTAAAGACTCCATTGGAAGTGATATTGAATCTATGTTGGGCAATCCTAACCTTGATTTTGCGACCTTAACGGTCTTTGATAGGATCCCCCAACAACAGGAGATTGTTATATCCCATGAATCTGGAAATAATATAATTGTACGTAAGAAAACTAAACTGGGGATGAGGCATTTCAGGGGGCGGCCAAAAACAAAGTCTTCGTTCAAAGATGATTTCTTAGATCTCATGGATGTACACATCTCTTCCTCTGGGGACATTGGGGCGCTTAGAGAAAGCAAACCACTGGGTGGTTCCAAATGAATTCTATTCTTTCTATGAATCTCAGGGGTATGGGCGACCCTTCAAAATAATATCGCCTAAGGGAGGTACTAAACACGGTGAGACCTATCATCATTCTTATAGAGGAAATGCTATGTGATAGAATGAAAGTAATTAGATATATTCTTTCCATTAGACCCGGTTGGCATGCGGCGGCGGTGGATGCTGTCGGTCATGCGGGGGGCGTATTGGCATTATGGAATCCTTCTCATGCCAAGTTTTTGGATTTTAGTTTTTTTGGCGGCATCCTATTATCTGATAACATTTGCGGAGTGCAGGGCACAATAAATATTATAAATTTATATGCTCCTTGTCAAAATAGATATGATTTTTGGGGGCGTCTAAATAGTTCAGGTATTCTCTTGTTGGAGAACCTGATTTCCATTGGGGATTACAACTCGACCTCAAATCCTGATGAATCATGGGGTCATAGGGCTCGGGTGGACCCTCTGGCTGGGTATATTGGCTGCATATTCAAGCAGGCACAGATGATTGATGTTCGTCCAAATCCCATTCTTCCTACGTGGACTAATCGGAGAGCAGGGGGTGAGTTCATTGGAAAGTGGTTGGAACGAGCTATGGTGAAGGGCATATTGCTAACAGTCTTGGGAACATGCGATCATATATACATGTTTCTGACTTATCGGACCACATGGCTATTGTGTTGTCGTGGAATACTGAGAATAAAAGGAAGGGGGTCCCTTTCAAATTCAATATGGCATGGCTGCTCGATGAGGAATACAATGGGATCATTCGAGAACAATGGGCGGATAATACACCATTGGAGGAGCCACATGGATGGGAGCATTTTCATGCAAAACTAAAGAAAATAAAGGCCATCACTAAAGAATGGGAAATTAGAAAGAAGAAGAAGCTCAGGGAGGAATGCAATAACATATCTAGAACACTCAACGACATACACTCAAATTTTATCAACAAGGCCCTAGATGATCAGACCTACCTACTGTTGGACAAACTCCAGTAGTGAAGAAAGGATATTATGAAGATTGAAGAGATTACTTGGAAACTCAAAAGAAAAATTACATGGCTCAAGGGAGGTGATTTGAAAACTAAGTTCTTTCACAAAACTGCTAATCAAAGGAGAAACATAAATGCAATATGGTATATTCACAAGAATGATGGAAGATGTGTATATTCTACGGAAGAGATTATGGATGAAGCTTATAGACACTTCTCGACCTTTTACCAAGCTGAGTCAGGAATTTCTTCAGAGTGCCAACATTGGATTCTCCAACACATTCCACATATGTTTGATGAGGAGGCCTTACAATGCCTAAATGCTACAGTTACAAAGGAGGAAGTTGAGATAATGCTAAAATCATTTGCTCATGACAAGTGTCGAGGACCGGACGGATGGCCTATAGAATTCTATGTTTTTTCGACATTATGGCAGATGAGATTATGGCTGTTGTGGAAAATGGATGGATTTCGGGACGCATTTCGGAAAATATGAATGCCACCTTCCTGGCGCTCATCCCCAAATCATCAGATCCCAATTTTTTTTCTGATTTCAGACTGATTGCCTTGTGCAATCTCATATATAAGGTAACATCTAAAATTATAGAAAATAGAATGGGATTAACTCTGTAAAAGCATTTATCAAAGGAACAATATGGATTTCTGAAGGGTTGGTCAATTCAAGATGCCATTGCCATAGCATAGGAGGCTATGCATTCTATGCATGTTGATAAAAAGGAGGCTCTCATTATGAAAATTGATCTGTACAAGGCATACAACATCGTCAACTGGTCTTATATCAGACTAGTTCTCCTTAAGATTGGACTTCCATTGCACATTATCAAATGGAGTATGGCTTATATATCATCGGCCATTTTTGCTGTTATTATAAATGGTATGCCGACGAAATTCTTTGGAGCTCAAAGGGGAATTCGACAGGGTTGTGCTCTTTCCCCTCTCATTTTCATATTGATCATGGATGGTTTCAATAGGCTGATGAAGATGGCTGTGACTTCTCGATACATCTCTAGATTCCTTTTCTCTAATGATGTAAGTATCACTCATTCACTCTTTGTGGACGATCTTCTTATTTTTTGCCAGATTATGAGAAATCACTGGTTCTATATTCATTACTTGCTGACTCGTTTTGGGAAGGCATCAGGTCTATGCATTAACAAGGAGAAATAGTTCCTCATTTATGAAAACAGGGAGGAGGAGGTTGTTGGTTCTATAGAGGTGGTTTTTTTCTGCAACTCTATCGTTCCTTTATTTAATTATCAACCTGGGGTTCGTCTTTTTATTTCAAGGGTGTCGGCACAGTATGTGCGAGTTAACTACTCTAGGGATGCTTCTTGCTAATACGAAGAAAAGATTTGTAACTGTGAAAGATGTTGTTCTTAAGGAAAATGCTGCTAATCTATAATTGAACAATTATGTTGAATCAAAGTGATTGCTAAATCGAAATGAGCATAAATCTAAGTAAAATCAGCAGGAATGGAAATAATGGAAACAAAACTAGAAAAAACAAACTTCTAATTAATTTGCTTCAAGAATAGAGCTGAATGAAATTAAAGAATCCAAGAAGTAGTAATTTAGCTGTGCAATTCTGAAACTACAATATAACTAAGCAATGTGTGCAATTGTGTAGTATGGAAACAACAACGCAATTCAAGCAATCTGAGTAACTGTGCGATAACGAAAGAATGAAGGACTAAACTGTATGGCTAGCTGTGCAACCAAGAAAGAATAGCAGAAGTAAATCACTAATAATACAACGATATAACTTAGCTGTGAATTTCCTAACTTAAAATAATTTTTCAATGGGATTCTCTATAAAAACTAACTAATCATCAGTGATCAACCGATTACTCATTGTGTCAGGTTAGAAGGGAGACGTGAGGTACAGAAAGTATAAATACTGAGTCAGTCCTCTTCTACTCAGAGGTTAATAGTCATAATCAGCAAATAAACCAGACTTAACAAAGCATTTATCATGCACAGAATTGTACTTATTGCTAGGAACACAACTGTTAAGAGTCCTATAAGAAAAGCTGTAGTTATATTATCAAATGTATATTTTGCAACTGCATAAAATTTACAAATACTGATTCTGCAAAGTCTTAGAACATAACATATGCGTAGAAATTCTGGAGGTTGGGCCCAGACCTACAGAGGCTATAGCACTATGAAAGCTTCAAGAGGGGATTGTTCAGAATTCAATTTCATTCAGGAATGCTCTTCCAAAGAATTAAACAGGCTGTATTAGGATTTCCTTATGAACTGCCCTTCATCCTAGTCTGTTCTTTGCCTTTTTAAAGGCAACTTCTTGAGAATGTATCTCAAACGACAGCCCACTGCGCGTGGCTATCATTTGAGTTCTTAAACTCAAAAATTGTTCAGCTGCCTTTTAATTGGTCGCCTGGAATTGTTGATGACCTCGATACATGCATTCATTGATTAGTCATCATCTATCATTGACCTCGTATTCTTGGTTTCCTGCAGATAGGGACAAAAAGGAGTCAATTCCTTGTTATGAATCGTTCTCTATGTCCTTAGTCTAATTGTTCCTGTTTCTATGCTATTTCATCCCTTATTATTGATATGAAAGAAGATTTCCTCAAATTTATAAGATAATTCAGAGTATTTAGAGGGGGAAATCATACCTAAATCTGGGCCCAACATTACTCCCCTGCTTACCTTTTTGCATGTCCTCATGCAAAAAAGTGGTGGAGGTGTAACTGTGTTATTGAGTAGGCAGGGTAGGGTCTCTCCCGAGGCATTCTGAATCCATGTTTCCTTTCTATCAGTGCAAAGGCAACACTTGTGGCTCCTTCCGGTAGTTCATAATCATGGTTGTATTCTTCAGGGGGAAGCCAAAGGAGTGGGTTCCGGTACCTGCAACCTAACCAGGTTGGTCCCATGCGGTTGACTAGACTGGTGTATAGGTAAAATATGGATGCAGCGGCCTTGAAGTTTCTATAGCTGAATGGCTCTCAGTTCTTTACATTGTTCATGGAGGCCATCCATCGCTGTTTGGCTGCTGCCAAGGCCACTTCTCTGATATCTTCGAAATAATCTTGGGCTCCTGCTCTGACATCCTTATGCATGGGTCCGAGTTTAGTTTTCACACCTAGCTTCTTCATAAAGTTATGATGCCGGATGATTGTCTGTAATGGGTTTTTGGGTTCTCCTCAGACCCATAGCTCCAGGTTGTGCTCCCTTTTTTGAAAGATGCCATAGGTTTTGGCCCATCTGACTTGATTTTTGCATATGACAAAAAATCTTGCAGTTGGATATCCCCTATGAAGGGGCTTGGGTTAATATCGTTGTCAGTTTCCAAAATAAAATTGTACATATAAAGCTTGCACAAGAGGTGCTGAATCTGCTCGTCCTGCTCATGGAAACATTGGACAAATTCTCCTACTGATTTGAAAGAAATGGACTTTCCTGCCCTTAATGCTTTGACTTTTAGCAGTAAGTACCGTTCCATTAAAAACAGGGCATAATTAGTCACAGGGGACCTACATGACAAGGCATCGTGATAAAGAGAGCAAATTGCGGCTATCTGTTCCTTAGCTTGCTCCATTTTCTTGTGTGCCGCTTTGACCTTAGCCTATTCTTCCCTGAGTTGAGCAAATGTTTCTTCCTCCGTGCGGGAGAGGTTAGCGAGCTTCTTCTGTAGTGCCTGATGTTCCTTCAATGGCACCACTTATTTTCTACATTGTTCCAATTCATGGCGTGTCTGCGCTAGCTCGTTTTGTAGTTGTTGCTTAGCAGCTAATTCGACCAAGTGAGCATAGCCAGGGACTTCCTTTATCTGGGTGGACGCTTTAGTATGAATTTATTTTTCTGTCTATGTTCCTGCCTCTGTGGTAGTGGTCAAGTTGGTTTTTGTTCCAAAATTTGTGGCACCTGTTGGTTCAGTTTGTGTTCCAATGATGGCAGTCTCTACCTTTGGCTTCCTTGCCATCTTTTCGTTCTTCAGTTGCATCCTAAGGTTCCTTACCAGCTTTTTCAGTCTCTTACATTTCTTCTTCACTTTCTTATTTTTTCTCAAGTGTAACTCTTCCTCTTCTCTTATTTCCACTAGTGGTATGGTGACAAAAGTTTCCTTTTCTGGAGTCGGCTCCAGAATGGTTTTCTCAATTACTTTTTCAGACTTGTTCTCAACATGAGAGCTCTAGCTGGGGGGTGCGATGCTGTGTTCAGGTTCAATTTGCGTGGGTGTCCTCTGGTCCAAGAGGATGGTGTCATAGGAATCTTCTTGTGATTCTAGTCCCTCCCCTGCTTGTTCAGTGCTGTAAACTTCAAAATTGTAAATGGGAGACAGGGCTCCCTCTTCTTGCAATTGTTCCTAATTGGGTAACAAGGTGTTATGATCAGAATTACTAGGGTAGGTGGCTTTGTCAACAATTTCTTCTTGCTCCCCTGCTTCTAGCATGTTTCTTGTTTCTAAATTTTCTCTTGTTTGCCCTAGGTCTCGGGCCATCTCTTCCTCCAGTTCTTGTATTGGTGCCTGAGGTGATTCGGCCTCGTTCATAACGATTGAGGCTCCCTGAGCTGTTTTGGCCCTTTTTCGCCTATTGGATTCCGAAATTGTGGTTCGACTTCATTTTTTTCTAGGGGGGTTCACCCTAGGGGGCTAATCTTCAACATTTTTAGGGTGAATTCCCGGTTTTGGTATTTCTGGGTTGGCTGCTGGCTCCTGTACTTCTGGGTTAAAAAATCATGCCATGCTATCTGATGTCTATCTAGATCATGGATGATAATTAGCTTAATTAAGGCCTGGTGGCTCACCACTTCCTGGGGCCTCTTGGATTTTCTTAGCGGACCAGCTGTATCATGCAAAACAGTGTTTAAAAATGCAGGAATATTGATTATAATTTTCTGCTTAAACACAGCTAGGAGTTTAAGGTGTCATGGTTTTACCACTTCTCGATGTCCTTTGCAAGTTATGAAACATTGGATGAACTCCGCCAACTCCTAGCATGGCTGGTGTAAGGATGTGGGTGCAATTACTCTGCCTTTCCATTGCAACTACTCGTCTGGATCCCGGTATAATGTTATTGCTTCTCTTAAAAGAAAATGCTTCTCCGCCCATATTTCTCCTTGCGATGGTATTCCTGATACTGCCGCTATTATTTCCTCTATGATGGGTATCGTTTGTCCCTTGACTCTTGTTTTTCCCTCGTGCAGGTTCCTTAGGAATTCCATTGCAACCTTTGTATTTTATCCCTGGAATCAGTGTATGTATGTGAGCCATCCCACTTTTTGAAGAACAGCGGTTGCCTCATCTGAGAGTGTGAATTTTTGTGGCTCGTTCCTCATCGGTCCTCCACCCATGTCTGAATGTCTCTCGTTTCTGGTTGTTCCTCCCTCTGGTCTTGCTGTTTCGTCCAAATGCTATGCATATTCGAAAGGGGAACTGTAATTCTGTATAAGTCATCTCCATGCCTGAATTGTAGCAATTTCCAAGGTGTCCTGATGTGATTTGTGCGAGATTTTTCCTACTTTAAAAATTAATGCCAGTCAGAGTAAACCACCTCCCCCCCCCCCGCGTGAGAATGGGTGTCCACGCCCTTAGGTACAAGAGGGGTATGGCCAGTGCATGTAGATGAGATGGAAATATCAGATTTTTTTTGAACTTGTACGTGGTGGATAAGTCATTAAGTAATTGATGGCTTTACAATGGCAGATAAACAGAGAATTTTCCATAATTGCGACTCATGTAGAGATGACCAAGGCATGAGAGAATACGGTTTTATAATTAATTTGACATGATGTTGTCAGACGATTATGAGGTGATGACGGAAGCGTGATGTAACTAGATTTAATTGGCTTATCATTCCCACTGTTCAAGATAGGTTTATCAAATATTTGTTAATGATTACTGGGATAAGTCATAATTAGCATTAATTGGAGTACATAATGACATGCGAACAAGGTGTATATAATGGTATTTACTATAAAAACATTTATTTATTCATTTTTTATTATTTATTTATTAATTGTTATCATTTTTTTTTAATTTTATTTTTTTCACCCCTATTTTTTTTTTTTTTAAGAGAGATCGCCATGCTGGTATGGTAGCCAGGTAGTCATGGTGCCATTCACCAGAGTTGTAGAAAAATGATTAGGCCGGTTCGTGATGAGACCTCATGTCCTTCAAATTTAGCAAGAAGGTCATGACCCTAGTGTGGTTGCCATAATGGGCATGTCATTTACTAGACTCTTATGAACATGGTAGGATGGCTCGTGATGAGACCCCCTATCCTCTCTTGAGATATGTAAATGTATTTTAGTAATGCAATCCATTCGGAGGTCACTGCGCTGGTGTGGTGGCTAGATGATGACAGTGCCATTCACTAGAATTGGAGTAAGGTGATCAGGCCGGCTCGTGATGAGACCTCCTGTCCTTCTGGGAAGGTCATTACCCTGGTGTGGTGGCCATAATGGGCATGTCACCTGCTTAGTTCTTATGATCATGGTAGGCTAGCTCGTAATGAGACCCCCTATCCTCTGTCAAGATTTTTCATATCACACAATGATCATGGAGGCTTATTGACTTCCTTAAGAGTGAGGGATGGTGGAAAAAAAGTAATGCCAATAATACCCCTTGTTCCATTTCGTTAGGTTAGATATTACTCAAATAATGTAAAAAAATGTATCGATATAAGGTTTGGAATTTTTTGATGTCCTATTCGAATTATGGGAATTGCTGCCTTAGTATTGATATATATGATGTGAGCTTCCCAATTAAGAAATATCATCAGACATCAAATTTATAAGTGTTACCGTTTGCATTCTCTCTTCCAAGTGCCATTACCTGCTCAAGGTTATTCAATTATAGAAGAAAAATATATTGGACAAGAGTTTCAAAAGGATGTTCAAAATTTTTTTTAAGGGAAGAAAGAGCAGTCGGGATGTTCAAAGATGGAATGGCACGACAGGGATTTCTTTCGAAGGTTGAAGGGACTGCTGCTGTTCAGAAATTGAACGACAACTGTTCTGTTATTAAACATTGGTGTAAAATGAAAAGAAGGCTGTTCAATTCAGTTGGACCGCTGCTGTTCAAAGATTGGACATCAGCTGTTCTGAATTTGGACAACAAAAATGAAATACGCTCATTGAAAAGGCTGTTTGGAGTTCCGCTGAACTGCTGCTGTTCAAATATTGAATAGAAGCTGTTCGGGACTTGAACAGCAAAACGAAAAAATCATTAAAAAAAGGGTTGTTCGGGATTCCGTTGAATTGCTGCTGCGCAAATATTGAACAACAACTATTCGGAAATTGAATAGCAAAACAAAAAACAATAAAAAATGGAATGCAAAAGGAATCTATATACAATTATGTACATAATTTACAATTGATGGTGCCAAACCTCTCATGTACCTGAGTTTGTGGGGTTGCTACCCCCTTGTGTTACAACTTGGATGGTGGGGTATTCTCGTGCCTGCTGACAGAAAGATTCTTTTGTGAGAGGTTTGTGATAGAGGGGTACTTGGTGTCCATTAACTTGAAATGTTGAGCCGTCTCCATCGATTGTGGTCAAAGTGAGGGTGCCATTGTTATGTACTTCTTGAATTTCATATATCTTGTTTGCAATTTCCCTGGGAAGTCTTGGAATCTAGAGTCATACAATAGTGCCCAATATCCCTTTTGGAATACTTTCTTTTTTATAAGGTTATCATGCCACTTAGCCCGTTGTTGTTGGACAATCATAGTGTGCTGCAAAGCAAGCAGTCAGATTTCGTCCAACTCGTTTATTTGTTGGAGCCTTTTGATTTGAGCATCTGATAGGTCCAGTCCTACTTCTTGGGTTGTCCTCAGTGTTTTAATTTCAAATTCGATAGGGAAGATAGGTTCTCTTCCAAAGACTAGCTGATATGGTGAATATCCAGTGGTATTTCTCCAAGTTGTTCGATAGGCCCATAGAGCTTCTGGGAGTCTCGTGGCCCAGTCTCGGCGATGTGCTACTACCGTCTTGGTGAGGATTGCTTCCAAGACTTTGTTGGTGCTCTCGAATTGCTGGTTCGCCTGTGGGTGGTAAGGAAACATAATTCTGTGTGTGACGTGGTGATTTTTTAAAGTGGATACGATTTTATTTCCTGTGAATTGCGCTCCTCCGTCAGTTATTATTTCTCTGGGTAAGCCATATCGTACAAATAATTCAAAAAGGAACTTAATGACCAATTATTCTGTGGCTCTTGGCAGAGCTATTGCTTCGACCCATTTTGTAACATAATCCGTGGCAACTAGTATGTAAGCTTTTTGGTTTGAGGGTGGATTGAATGGACCAACAAAGTCCAATATTGCCCATTGCTCAAAAGGTTCTACTACAAATTGTGATTGAAATGACATTTCATCTGCTTGGCCAGGACGACCCATCCTTTGGCAGCTATCGCAGGATTGCACATACTTCTTTGCGTCCTTGAAGACAGTAGGCCAGAAATAGCCTAATTGCAGTACTTTGTGTCATGTTCGTCGATCTGCGAAGTGGCCACCGCAGGGTTCATCGTGGCAGGCACGTAGTATATCATGGATTTCATCTTCCCTTATGCATCTACAGATATGCATATCGGCTCTAGTATGGAATAAATATCCCCCAATTCAGGATAATCGTGCACTGCGTTGTATAATTAGTTTTCGTTATTTTGCTGATAAATGTTTAGGTAACTTTCCAACTGCCAGGTTGTTTGCCACATCCGCATACCATGGAGTCTTGACTGCTACTGCAAACAGGTGTTCGTCAGGAAATTGATCATCCACTGTTAATGTGTCATTTGTTTTAGGAACTCTTGACAGAAAATATACCACCACATTTTCTTTGCCTGGACGATCTTTAATCGTTATGTCAAATTCCTGTAATAGTAGTAGCCAGCGGGTTATTCTTCCATTTGTAATGGGTTTGTTTGCTAAATATTTGATGGCAAAGTGATCAATATGTAGGAAGACTTGATATCCAGTTATGTAATGCCTGAATTTATTAATTGCATAGATCGCAGCTAGGAATTCCTTCTCTGTTACGGTATAGTTGAGCTCAGTAGGAGTAAGATTTTTACTGATATAATAAATGGCATATGGTTTGCGGTCTTCTTCCTGTCCAAGGACTGCTCCAATTGCTGTATCATATGCATAAGAGGAGATATGAAAAGGTAGTTTCCAGTTAGGACCACGAAGAATAGGTGTTGTAGAGACCAATTTTTTTAATTCTGTAAAAGCAGAGTCACATTTGTCAGTCCAATGGAATTCAACATTGCCAGTTAAAGCATACAAGGGTGCAGCTATTTGTGCGAATTTTTTTATGAATCTACGATAATATCCTGCATAGCCTAAAAAGCTGCGTACCTCTGTTTGTGTGCAAGGTGTGGCCAATAAAAGGATTACCTGTATTTTGGCCGGGTCTACCTGTATTCCTGCTGCAGAAATGCAATGACCCAGAATTACCCCTTCAGTCATCATCATATGACATTTTTCGTTGCTCAGACACAGTCTAGTAGCAATGCATCGTTCCAATACTTTGTCTAATGTTTCTAGTGCTTGATCAAAATCTTCCCCATAGGGTGTAAAATCATCCATATAAATTTCAAGTCCCTCATTTATTTGATCAGAAAAAATGCTAATTATGGCTCTTTGAAATGTTGCTGGGGCATTACACAATCCAAATGGTAGAACTCTGTAAGAAAAAGTGCCCCATGGATAGGTAAAGGTTGTCTTGTCTTGATCTTCAGGGGCTATTTGTATTTGATTGTACCCATTGAATCCATCAAGAAAGGAGAAAAAATGTTTTCTAGCTAATGTGTCCAAGACTTGGTCAATAAAAGGAAGGGGGAAATGATCTTTCTGAGTTGCTTTATTTAATTCCCTATAGTCTACACAGATCCTCCATTTCCCATTTTTTTTAGGGACAACTACCAAAGGGGAGACCCATTTGCAGTCTGAGATAGGATAGATGAAGTTGACATCCATGAGCTTCTGAAGTTCTTCTTTTACAATTTATTTGAGATGGGAATTCAGTCTTCATTGCGGTTTTCTGACAGGGCGCATATCTTTATCAGTGTAGATATGATGGGTGCACAGTTGTGGGTCCAAGCCCTTCATATCTTTGTAATCCCATGCAATGCACCTTGGTTCTTCCTAAGGATTTTTACAAGTTTCTGCCTCTGACTATCATCTAGGCTGCTGTTAATGTTCAGAATCTTGCTTGGTTCAATTTCAATTGGAATACTATTACAGACAGTGTTAGTGGAATCAGACTGAATCTCAAAATCTGTCACAGGATTTTCTTGTCCTTCATGCTCAAGGATGGTTTTCATCATTTGCAATTTCAAATTTTCAGGTCTGGGGGGCTGATTCATAATGGTAGTAATCATATTGTCTTCGGTTTGATTTTTGAATTCGAGGGCCTCTACTAGCGTGAGGGGAGGACGGATATTGTGCTCCCAATATGTATCTGGGTGCTTGTGGATTTTGATTGTGGGAAGGCTTGGCTTGGCATGGGGGTAAATAACAATGTTCTTTACAGAATTCCCTCTGTTGATCATCATGCTACCAGTCCGGAAAATTATGTAGGCGTCTGCTGTGGCCAGCCAAGGCCGTTCCAGAATCAATGGGTGCCCTTCCAGTCTGTTTTTTGGATTAATTACCAGAAAATCAACAGGGTATTCCCATGAGTCTAGTGAAACCATGATATCCTACACCACACCTTCAGGTCTAATAACAGATCTGTCAGCTAATTCCAGAAGTGTGGCTGTGGGTTCTAGAATTGATATGCCTAACCTCTCACAAGCCCCTGTAGTCAGGATGTTAATGGCTGCCCCCAGGTCAACTAGTGTATTTGGGAATGAATGTCCAACAATTTGTACAGTTACGATGGGGTTTCCTAGATCATCATATTTCATAGGTAGCTCTTTTCCTAACAGTAAATCAGATAAAGTTCCTACTACATGAACAATAGGTGTAGTCATTGTCTTCCTAGTTTGCTTTTTCCCACACAATTCCTTGATTTTTTTTGCATAAATGGGGATATCCTGGATGGCCTGAAGAAGGGGAATTCTAACACAAAGACTTCTCAATTCCCCCAGGATGTCAAATTCAAAATTGGTTATGGATTTAGGCATGTTTAATCTTTCTGGAAATGGAGGGGAGGTTATTTTGAGTTCTTCAGGATTTTGTTGGTCAATCGTTTCTTTGTTTTTATTTATTTTCGTTGATTCAGTTGAGCTAGTTCCTATGGAAGTTTCATCTTGGGATAGAGATGGAGGTGTGGCTTCCACGAGTAATATAGTACGTCCTCATCTTAACTTTAATTCATTGCACTGCTTTTGTTCAGTATTAGGCAGTGGATCTTCTATGATATGAATTAAATGAACTGGTCTATTATTGGGATTGGGGTTGGGTTGGGCTGGTAATTGAGGCTGCATAGGAGGCTGTGGGTTTTTCTGAATAGGGTAGGGAGCTGGTAGCTATTGAGTTCCTACCCCTGTCGGTAAATTTCCCACCCCCAGGGGTCGTTTCCAGTTCCATTTATTGTGTTGAGTAGGAGGGTTTGGCCATTGATTTTGGTAGGGGATATTTTGCCAATAAGGGGGAGAATTAGGGAAGTTTTGCCAATTACTTCCTGATGAATTTTGTGTAGGCCAAGGAGGAATAGGAAAGGTTTGATTTTGCCAAGTTTGGTATTGGTTTTGAGCTTGCCAGGCTGTTGCAGGATTTTGTTGGTTGTACTAGGGTAATGGAAAGTATTGAGGAAGGTCTTGCGGTGTGCTTGGTCGTGCTTGCCACTGCCGATGTTGATTCATTAAATAAACTGGTTCTGTTTCTTCCTCGGCTTCTTTGTAGATGGCTTTCAGTCCGGGAAGAGAAGGACTCTGGTCTGTAGCATGATCCTTAGTGCAAATAACACATGTCTGAACCATGTGTAGAGGACATTCTCTTTGGATGTGCCTCTTTCGACATTTTGGGCAAAAGATGGCGAGGTTTTGCTCAGCTATAGCTTGTTTTTGCTTAGCCTGCAAGACATCAAGTTGTGTGGCTAAAGTGCCCAAGATGCCGGTTTTGAAGTTTTCTAAAATATTTCCAAATTCAGCCCTGGTTACATTGCTACTGGTTTGCTTAAGCTCACGCCCCATAGGTCTGTTATGAGAGCTGCCCCGCGAACATCTGACACATAAGGATATAATTTCATCATACCCTTCCTGGGAAATATCTCTTTTCCCCATTATGTTAAGCAATTCAAGCCATTCTTCCTTCATTCCTTTAAGCATTGTAGTTTTGAGAATATCATTGGATAATGTAGTGTATGGTGATCTTTGTAAATTATATTGAAATCTTTCTACATATTCCTCTAGCATTTCATTATCTTTGGCAGTCATGTTAAAGATTTCATCTTTTAAGTCTAGGGTTCGGCAATAGTCCTGATATTAGGTGAGGAAAGTGTTTTTCATTTCATCCCAGCTGTTTATAGTTCCCCCTCCTAGCCCCATGAACCAGCGAAGAGCAATCCCTTTCAAGGTGGAGGGAAATAATTTTAGTTTCTGGGTATTGGTGGTATAATCGTATCCTCTGCATAAAACATCAAATTAAAATAAAAATGCATCAGGGTCTTCTGTGGTTAGCCCATGAAAGGTGGGGATGCTATGAAAGGGAATAGATTTCATAGGGGCATTGGCAGCATGATCAACAATGGGCTATTCCAGTGTGGATGTCTGCCTTTGATTTTGGTTTTGATTATTTTCCATTTGATCGAAAAGGTGCCAAAAGCCTTCGGGAATTTCTTGATTTGGGGTGGAGATTTTAATAGGCTTGGGAGGTGAAGGTGGTGGGGGTCTGATAGCGCTACCCTGAACTGAAATTCTAGGATACTCTGTTTCGATTATCCCCACAGGGGTCCTGGGTATATCTATATGAATTTCTTTACTGATTTCTCCCCTTCCCTCTTGTAGGTTGCAAGAACCTTCGTTCCTTAAAAAGTTAATGTCTTGATGAATGCTATTTTGTAGACTCTGCTTAGATCCCTCTGTCCTGCTATGAATCTCGACAAAGGCTTCAGATGGTGTGGCTGTCGCCCGAGGGATGAGATTAGGATTTTGGATGGAAACGGTTCTAGGTCCTACAAATGCCTGAGATTCAGCTTTCTTAATGATTTCGTCGATGTAAGTTGCTCTCCCAAGGATCACCGGTCCTATGGGTTGTGGTTGAGAATGGTTTTGGTTTGTTTCTACCTTCTTTCTCCTAGTCATTAAACAAGAGCAGTAATCCTATAGTTTCCAAACAATTCTGTTGGTAGGTGGGCTAATAGGGCAAGCATGTTGCTTGCTGGTACGCAGGTTCTTACCTTCCGTTTTCAAGACCTATCTCCCTACGTTAGTAGAAGATGGACGCTCAGAAAAATTTAACTCCTAACACTCCCATGCTTGGCGCCAAAAGTGTTAGTTGCAGCCAGAGAATTAGTTTTTTTTTTTACCTTTATCGTTCCTTTATTTAAAAACGCAATTCAAGCAATCCGAGGTAACTATGCGATAACGAGAGAATGGAGGACTAAAAATTGTATGGCTAGGCGTGCAACCAAGAAAGAATAGCGAAGTAAATCACTAATAAGACAACAATATAACTTATCTATGAATTTCTAACTTAAAAATAATTTTCTTTGATGGGATTCTCTGTAAAAACTAACTAATCATCGATGATCAACTGGTTACTCCTTTATGTCGGGTTAGAAGGGAGGCATTAATTACATAAAGTATAAATATTTAGTCAATCCTCTTCTACTCAGAGGTTAATAGTCATAATCAGCAAATAAACCAGACTTAACAAAGCATTTATCATGCACAGAATTGTACTTATTGCTAGGAACACAACTGTTAAGAGTCCTATAAGAAAAGCTGTAGTTATATTATCAAATGTATATTTTGCAACTGCATAAAATTTACAAATACTGATTCTGCAAAGTCTCAGAACATAACATATGCGTAGAAATTCTGGAGGTTGGGCCCAGACCTACAGAAGCTATAGCACTATGAAAGCTTCAATAGGGGATTATTCAGAATTCAATTTCATTCAGGAATGCTCTTCCAAAGAATTAAACAGGCTGTATTAGGATTTCCTTATGAACTGCCCTTCATCCTAGTCTGTTCTTTTCCTTTTTAAAGGCAACTTCTTGAGAATGTATCTCAAACGACAGCCCGCTGCGCGTGGCTGTCGTTTGAGTTCTTAAACTCAAAAACTGTTCAGCTGCCTTTTAATTGGTCGCTTGGAATTGTTGATGACCTCGATACATGCATTCGTTGATTGGTCATCATCTATCATTAACCTCACATTCCTACTTTCCTGCAGATAGGGACAAAAAGGAGTCAATTCCTTGTTATGAATCGTTCTCTATGTCCTTAGTCTAATTGTTCCCGTTTCTATGCTATTTCATCCCTTATTATTGATATGAAAGAAGATTTCCTCAAATTTATAAGATAATTCAGAGTATTTAGAGGGGGAAATCATACTTGAATCTGGGCCCAACAGAGGTTCAATTCATTGAAAATTTCTTGGGTGTCCATATTAAGAGGGCGTGCGAAGGATTTTTATACTTGGGCTGCAAAATAAAATCCTCTGGGTATTGGTTGAAGGAATGGTTGTGGCTGGTGGAAAAATTCAAAGTAAAATTTAACAAGTGGTCACATAGATGGCTCTCGCTGGGAGGAAGACTGATCATGATTCAATCGGTCCTCACACAAGTTATTGTATACCGGGGTCACTTATTTTTCCTCCCTGAGAGAACTATTCATAGTATAAATTAAATATTGGCAAAATTTTTATGGGGTGGGACGGGCATGAAAGATAAACGACATCTGATTAAGTTTGAGCTTTTATGTATTCCTAAAAATCAAGGAGGATGGGGTATCCTAAACATCCGTGCTTTTTACTCTGCTCTACTCGTTAAATCTCTATGGCGAGCATTCATGGGAGATGGTATATGGAATGACATCATCTATGTCAAGTAATTAAGTTGTGACTCACTACACCATTTCTACAACAGGAAATTTATTTTTTCTAGACGCTTATCGACTATATGGCTGGGTTTCAAATTTTTTTTCCTATCTTTGCTTAGAGGCTTGTGTGGAGATTCGGGAACGGGCATTAGATTATCCTTGGTTGCGACAGGATATATGGCATGAAAGTTGATTCACTTCCCTGCCAAAGGATTGTCCACAAAATTTCACACCGTGGAATTTTTCATTTCTTCCAAATCATTCACTACTGGTCCCATGGTGCTCCCATTTTAAAATCTGCTGATCTCCTGGCCTCACTGGTGAGGATGCGGTTTTGTGGGGGGAATATATGCAAAATATTAAGGCGGTCGGTTCATGCTACAGGAGTGAAGGATATATGATCACTTGGGAGGGAGAAACCAAGCAGGGGTCTGTGATTGTTTAGGACACTTATCTCTACATTATGTCTCGGTCGGTGCATGAATCATCATCAAATGAATTCTGGCCCTTTTGGCGTAGGCATATTCCTACCAAGATCCTTTTGTTTGGTTGGTTAGTATGGAAAAAGAAGATCCTTACTTGGGATTCCATTTTACGCAGAGGCTTCTAGGGTCCTGGTAGGTGTGCACTACGATTGAATGATGAGGAATCGATGGGACACCTTTTCTTTTCATGCCCTCTGGTGCTTGATTTGAAATATTTTTAGCCACTAAATCATTGATTCATCTTGGGTATGTAGAGACTTGATGGAGGTTGCCCACACATGGGACAAGACACAAGGAAAATTTCAATCCTTGCCCTTCTTTCTCTTTTGGGAAATATGGTTTGCACACAATAGAATTATTTTTGATGGTGGAAGTTTTTCCACTGCTCTTATACACTATGCTATTATGAAAAGGATCGTTCATAGAGAACTGGTTGTGGCTTCCATTGCAGATGGCTCTATCAGGTACAGGCCTCACCCCATTACCTTTCATGCGATTTTCTTTGATGGTGCCTGCTAGGAGGGGGTGATGGGTTGTGGGGCATGGATCAAGATATCGAAATCTGAACGAATTCATATTTGCTGGAATGGGGGCTGGGGTACAAACATTCTGGCGGAACTTTTGGCACTCAGGTGTGGTCTTCTTGCTGGATATAACCTTGGTATTAAGGAGGCCTGTATTTTTGGTGACTCTAAAATTATTATTGATGTTGTGGTTAGGAGGGCTGCTCTTTCTTCTCCAGGTGCACAAGGATGGCTATTAAGGACTCAACAGATTTGGACTAAAATGAATAAACCACCGATAACCCACATCTTTAGAGAAATGAATACCAGAGCTGATGCGTTATCCAAGAAGGGCCTTGGTTTGGTTTTTGGCATCATGCAGGTGAAACAATTCAGGAATGGCACATGTGTATGGGCCAACGATCTCTCCATCCCTTAACTTTGGTAGCTGGGTTCGTGGCATGGTTTCTTCATCTGTGCAGTTTATTTATGTGTTGCATTATAGGACCATGGCGAGTGGAGACGACTGCAAGCGAGCCGATTTTGCCGATTATGTTTTATCTCGTTTCAATTCCAGTTCACTGGGGATAAGTAGTGGGGTTTTTTCTGCTTAGTAATTTTGATTATGCATATTTTCGCTGTCAATGCTATAAATGGACTGATATGGACTGATTATGGTTATATGGACTGATAGGTAATGGGGATATGATTAATGGGCTGAATGTCGTTTTAATGATCTGTTATATTTTGCTATGATTAGAGACTATCTATATGATAAACTCAATCTGAAGACATATTTGAATATGTATGGATTATGTATTGTTTATACTATTAATAGACAATGGTTTTTATCTTCTAAAAAAAAAAGAAATAGAATCTAGCATAAAAAATTGATTTCTTTCATAGTATAAGAATCTAGTTGTTTTTTATAACATAAAATTAGTTTCATAAGATATAATTACATTCATTTTTCTATAAAATAAAATTGTACTTTTATTTCAAATATATTAAAATTTCAATGCTTTACCTAAAAGAGAGTATTTCTTATTTTGTATTTATTTATTTAATTAATTTAGAGAATTTTAAAGAATTTTAGATTTTATAAAGATTTTTAGAATTGGTTAGAGATTAAGTAATTAAAATAGATTCTTAAAATTAAGGCTATTTTTCTCAACGTCCTTAAAAAAAACTTTCAAAAATTAGAGAGTTTTCTTCCTCCAAAATAAATAGCCATGTAATTCAATTAGTTGTAAAACCGAGTTTTGAAAAGAAATTATTTAATGAATATTGTGTTCGTTTATCATATTCCACTCGGCTCATTTTTGGTATCGGAGCTTATCATGATATTCTACTCGGCTTATTTTTGGTATCGGAGCTTAGGAAATTGTGGAATGTAAATAATTGTTGACAGTGATCGAAGAAGCATGAGGACTTTTTTGGAGTCTGGAGTCACCCATCAAACTGCCTTGAGTCACCTGTGTGGGAGCGTTGTGCAGTGAAGTTATTGCGGGTGGAACTATGGCGAACAAGTTGAAGAAGCATTGAAATTTGTGTAACTATGGCGAACAAGTTGAGGAAGTTGAAGCATAATTTGAAGAGGTTGGAGAAGTCCTGTGCGTGAGTGTTGTAATGAGCAGCAGTAAAGTAAAGCTGTGGAGCGTTAAAAAAAATTCTGCGTGAAAACTGTGCGTGGATGTCATAAACATGTTATGAACCGTGTTGAACATTCTGTGAGTAAAGGCCTCGAAGAGAAGAAGAGCCATGGCAAGAGGAATTAATTTTCAAATGATGAGCCACTATTTTAAAAGCCTTCCATAAATTAAAAAAATTATGGAAAAAATATTGCATATACGTATTTTGTAAAGATGGACGAAGGTAAGTGCATTGTTTTCACATGTGTATTCCATATTTAATACTTTAATTCCATATCATATAAGTATTTGTAACGTGGATCATAAATGTACTTTATTTTAATTTCAAAAGGAAGGTGCTTTGTACCTTTACATTATTTTATTGTCATAAAACTCTTAATTCCAAAAGGAAGGTGTTTTCGTCACTTATTAAAGGGAAGAATTTAAATAAGGAATTTGTAAAGGTAAATAGTTATTATAAGTAAAAAGATAAAAATGGCATATAGAGCTAGAGAAGCCAGGGGAGTTGGAATTGGTCGAGAAAGATCAGTTTCTAATTAAGTTTTACTAGATGAAGTAAGACATATTTAAATGAGATAAGATGCATTGGAGACAATACACAAAAGAGACGTTGACACTAGTGATATCCGTGAAGCAGAAGAAACCTCAAAAGAAAAAGCTAAAGTTGAAGAAGAGACTCTAGAAGAGAAAATGGTCAAGATGATTGCGGGATTAAGCAGCAAGCTGATATTGGAAGTACCTTTGTACGAAGGAAACTTAAATCCTGAAGAACTGATCGATTGGATTAATGCCATGGATAAATATTTTGACTCTGAAAATGTTGTTGAAGATAAGAAAGTCAAGTTTGGAGTAACCAGATTAAAAGTTCATGTTGCACTATGGTGGGACAGTGTGCAAGTTGAGAGGAGAAATAAAGGAAAAAGGAAGATCACTAGTTTGGATTGAATGGTTGCGAAGCTCAAAGGTAAATTTCTTCCTTGAGACTATTAGTTAATTATTTTTCAACAAATACAAAATCTTAAGCATAAATTCATCTCTATAAAAGAATATACATAAGAATTTTATAGGTCTAGTCATGCGGAAGCAGATAATGAAAAGTTAGCTAGATATTTTAATGGTCTAAGATTTGAAATACAAGATGAATTGGACATTTTATCTCTAAAAAATATTGAAGAAGCCTACCAGATAGCCCTCAAGATAGAAGAAAAGTTGGCAAGGAGAATATATCAAGTGGAAAAGATAGCCCTTAAGTAGAGGAAAATCAAGTAGAGGATATTCAAGTGGAAAATTTCTCATTCAAGAAGAAGAAGGAAGCAACTCAAATCATCAAGAGGAGATTTCAGAGGACGAAGACAATATCAAAGAGGTAGAGGTTGATCTTTTGTGGTAAGATGTTATACATGTAATAAAATTGGCCATAAATCTGATGAATGCCTAGAAATATCTTCTAGCCAGGGTAGCATACATATGGCACAAACTGATACAGAAAGTGTACAATCCTCTACACATGAAAATGCACCTGAAACTGGTAAATCCTTACTGATGAAAATAACTTTATTAAAGTCTCCTAAAGAAGTAGAGGAACCTACACAAAGGAAAAATATAGTTCAAAATTGTCTGTAAATCAGGAGGAAAATGTTGTAAAGTCATCATTGATAGTGGGAGTACTGATAATATAGTATCCACAGAAATGGTAGAAAAGTTAAATTTAAGGAAAACTAAACATCCTACTCCCTACAAAGTCTCGTGGTTACATGGACATCAAATACTAGTTAATGAGCAATGTGAAGTGGAGTTTCAAATAGGACGCTATAAAGATAAATTTCTATGTGATATTATGCCTATGGATGTGTGTCATATTATGCTTGGAAGACCTTGGAAATATGATAGGAAAAAAGTACATGATGGAAGGAGCAACACCTATACTTTTGAAAAGGATGGAGAAAAGCATGTACTCTTTCCTTTGAAGGATGAAAAATCATTAGAAGAAGACCAATCCAAGGTAATGTTACTTAGTGGAAAAGAGTTCCTTCAAGAAATAAAAAATGAGGAGATAAATTTTTCTTTGATCGATAAGCCAAAGGTAGTTCTCACAAGCAAAAATCTAAATGATCTTCCTGAAAAAATTAAAAATATGTTGAATGACTCCAAGAGGGAATGAAGAGATTAAAAATCAAGTGCAAGAATTTTTGGATAAGGGTCTCATTCGAGAAACCTTAAGCCTCTGTGTTGTTCCAAAAATATTAACTCCAAAAAAGGATAACAGGTGGAGAATGTGTACAGAATCTCGAGCAATCAACAAACTCACAATCAGGTACAAGTTTCCATTGCCTCGTATGCATGATCTCATAGATTGCTTAAGTGGTGCTGCATATTTTTCTAAAATAAATTTAAAAAGTGGATATCATTAGATTAGAATCAGAGAAGGTGATGAATGGAAAACAACATTCAAAACTAATATTGGCTTATATGAATGGTTGGTAATTCCCTTCGGACTTACCAATGCTCCTAGTACCTTTATGAGGTTAATGAATGAGTGTTGTAAATATTGTCATTGATGGCAAAGGAACAGAAAGGAGTAACACCACAATTATCATTGATGGAAAAGGAGTAGAGAAGCATCAACAAAGGCAACAAAGGAGCAAAGGCAGCAAGCTGGGTCAAGTCGCGAACGTGGGCAGAATCATGCACGAGTGGGTCGAGTCATGTTATTTTAAGTTCAGAAAAGCTCAAGAGTCAGGCTATTGAATACGTTCAGAACAGTGCACAGGTCAGAGTTGAGTCGTGTATCTTTACATTAAGAACAGTGCAGCGACTCGTGAACGAGTCAGGAAGAGTCATGCTATTTACAATGCAATCGCATATCGCAATCGTAAGCGGAAGGATGATCACAAAAACCGCAAAAACACAGAAATCACGGAAACTGCGAAGTGAAATATGGTGATGTGGCTAGATGATGTGGCAGTAACGTGGCACCCCCGGTGGGGCCCGAACCCTTTATTGCATAACACACATCGCTATCGACGAGTTTTATATTTATATGTTAAGATTCATAAGTTAATTATTTTTAGCTGTGGTGCGATAAGAAGTGGGGTGTGCAATGCGATGTGATCGCATATCGCTATCGATGATTTATATGTTTATTAAATTATCTCAAGATACATGTTGTAAGTAGCGATACCCGATATGCGAAGTACGAAAGATGACATAGGCAGTGATGTGGCGATGACTTAGGTAGTGACGTGGAAAGCTGACATGGTAGATGACATGGCCCTGACCCCACAGATTGCAGTTAATTTATGATGATGTGGCAGTGACATGGCAAGGTAACGTGGCATGATGACATGGAGATGACGTGGACATAGCCCGCATTTCGCAAATCGTAAATCGCAAGAGGTGAAGATCCAGAGATCAGAGAAATTTGCGATAAGAAACACGAGATAGAAATTTGCGATAGCGAAGTTGCGATAAACTTAAGTGGGACTCAATCACATATCACAAATCGTAAAGCTTAGGAGGATAAGTGCTTAAGAAACACATAAGAACGCCAAAGTGTGAAATGCGATTTGTGAAGCGGACGTGATGCGGTTCAGAGGTAAATATTAACATATTTCATGTCCAGGTTTAGTGTGTTTGTGATGTTTTTATGAAGAAAATGTTGGAAGCGGAGGTCGACTCGGGTTAGAAAGGAAAGACTTGAACGCATCGAAAATGGACTCGGGTAGAGAGACCCGACAGTGCGTGCAAGAAGGTTGAACGTTGTATCTATAAACGAAAGTTTGAACACAGAGGAGGAGACTCAGGCAAGTGACCCGACTGTAGAGTAAAGGTATTGCGGCAGTTTATTGATCAAAGGGCTGAATGCTGCAGGTAAAGGAGAATAGGCAGGGTCAGGCAAAAGACAGTTAAAATGATGCTATTGGAAACGTGCCACCTGGGTCGATTCGGGCAAAAGACGATCATGCTGCACAATTAGAAATATAACAGTAGGCAAAGTCGACAAAGGGACAACAGGAAGAGAAGACAAAATGAGCAGAAAAGCAAGAAGCTCAAAGGGCTGAATTGAAATACTATTGTAACTGTAAATGTAAATTCATTGATTATTTTATATTGTTTGTGATGCAAAGGAAAGTCTCCCAGGAAAAGAAAACCTCCATTTGATACTGAAATAAATGTACATATTATTGTAACATTCAGAATATGCTGAGTGAGGAAATGAGTGGGTGGAAGGAAAAGAGTCATGCCTGTTCACTTCATATTCCCATATAGAATGGAAACATCCAAGAAGTTATATCTTTAAATGATGTTATTGCAATGTGCATGGAGAGGTTAGAGAGTGGAAGAATGAGAGTGAGCAGATAGATATGATGTGCACATCCAGAGCTGATATGAAGCATATATGAAGGCTGAAAGGGAAACATTGAAGAAGGAGTAAAACAGAGCTGATATCCAGGTGAATTAGCATATGATTTTATTGTAGTGTGAGGGAGTTGGTGCTTCCATATCAAGTTGTAGCTTGATATTTGTCTAGTAGTAGCTGGTTTGGGTAGGAGCTTCCTGTGGGTTGTAGCCTGCAGAAAATAGAAGGAAGTTGGAGCTTCCGTGAAAGTTGTAGCTTCTAGAAATTGAGGTAGTAGCCTCCTGTAGGTTGGAGCCTACAGAAAATAAGTTGTGAGAGGGAGTTGGAGCTTTCCTTTGCATCACAACAATAATAAGATGTGGTTTTATCCCTTATGGGTTTCCACTTATATTTGTTGTCTATATGCATGGTGATTATGTGTTGATGTATTGTATTTAATCTGCTTATCACTTGCTGCTCACATATTAAGTTTGTTGATTCAGTATATATTAAGTTTCTTATGAAATGGAGGTGTAAATAAGTTTAAAGAAAAATTTTAAATTTCCATGAATGTACTAAGCTAATTCACCCCCCCATCTCAGTTTAGCTAAGGGTTCATCAATTGGTATCAGAGCCAAGTTCATTTAGTAACAGTTTAATAATTGGAAGGAGGTCCTAGGTCCCCAAAATGGATAGCCTAGAAATATGCTCAACAAATAAAGCCTCATTGTTTACTGGCACAAACTATGCTTTCTGGAAAATAAGAATGAGGGCATACTTAATGTCTCTAGGAATAGAAGTTTGGGCTGATGTGGAAGAAAAATATGCACCAAAGGATACAGACACTAAGGAATAAGCCAAACAAAATTTCAGAGCTAATGCAAAAGAAATGAATTCACTCTTGAGTGGTCTTAGTGAGTCAGAATTTATCAAAGTAATGCACAGTAAGACTGCCAAATATATTTGGGATACTTTAGGAAACATTCACGAGAGAGATACAAAGGTGAAGATGGCCAAACTACAAGCACATAGAACTCAATTTGAAAACTTAAAAATGAATGAAGATGAAGATATAACTGCATTATTTTTAAGAGTTGTAGAAGTTGTGAATATCATGATAGGCATAGGAGAAGAAATTAAAGAAAGCGTTGTAGTCCAAAAAATGTTGAGATCTCTACCATCTAGGTTTAATCCTAAGGTTTCCGCCATAGAAGAAACAACAAACTGGGAAACATTAACTAGAAACCAATTACTTGGGAACCTAACAGCATATGAGATGAGACTTCCTAAAGGGAAGTCAAACATGAGGGAGGCTACCTTTAAGGTAGAAAAGTGCATAGAAGAAAAGGAAGGTACATGCTCATGCTCTAATAAAGAAGAAGCCAAAATTGTCAGTAGATTGGATAGAGGCAAAGGTAAGTACAAGGTAAACTTCCATTTAAGTGATTTAATTGTGAAAGAGTGGGGCACTATGCTTCAAAATGTCCTCATAAGAAAATAGAGAATCAATCAAAAGGGAAAGAGAAAATAAATTTCAGAAATAGGCAGAAAGGGAACATATTTAATAGAAGAACATTCTATGCTCAACAAGACAGCAGTGCATCTGAGAGCTCAGATGAATCCCCCAATGAATAAGGAACATCATAATTCATTTTGATGGCCAAGGAAGAGATTGAGAAAGATCTCCTGGAATTTGAAGAAGAAGGTGAGGTAGAGATGGAGGGGGAGCTGGTGAGTTCTCTAAAGGAAATAGATAGACTCAAGCTCAAGACTAGAAAACAGAAGGAAATCCTTCTGAAACATGTAAAGGAAGAACCAAACTTTGAAGATTTTATCAAGTTGAAAATTTAACTAGAAGAAGTAGGGAAAGTAGAAGAGATTTTGTTGCAGTAAATAAGAGAGAAAAGTCATGAATGTGGAAGATTGGAAGAAGAGGTGGTGAGTCTGAGGAAGAAATTGAAAAAGGCTCAAACTGATTTAACAATGAACATTCAGTAGTTAAAAGGTGCTGAACAATTGGATCAGATATTAAATGCACAAATATATTCTCTTGTAAAGACTAGGATAGGATATGAAGGAGAATCCAACAAGTTGAAGGCAGAGGGTAAGAAAGCTATTACGTTTGTGAAAGCTGTCCTAAAAGAAAATGCTAACTCCCATCAATTTGAGAAGAAAAATGTGGGAAACCCTTCAAATCCTCATGAACTGCAGCAAAAACCCACCATAAGGAAAGCCTTAGAAACAAGAGGAGTAAAAAATCAAGCAAAATTCCAGCCCAGATCAAATGGCTTCCAAACAAAGAATTTTCATATGACTAGATGGCTATATCCCCCAACAACTTTCTCTGTTAGAGACATATACTACTTCCATGGGTATTGTTTTTCTTATAAAAGGTTCGGTCATAAAGCCATGGAGTGCAGTGCGTATATACAGAAACTGGAGTATGGAAACTCAAGGGGAATTAAGAACAATGGTGGATTCACTCGTGTACATAATCCATTAAAAAATACAATCAAATGTTTTTGCTGCCATAAAAATGGGCACAAGTCTCACGAATGTCCTCTCAAAGACTATGATCCATCTTCTCAGGAAATTTACCAAACAAACAGTTGCATGCAATGGAAAAGGAAGCTAAATAAGTGTGATCTCGTTCTAATTTCTCAAGATCAGAACAGTCAATGGTATGTGGACAGTGGGTGCTCAAAGCATATGACTGGAGACCAAAGAAAGTTTGTAACTTTTGATGAAAAGAAATATGGGAATGTAACATTTGGTGATGATAGAGGAGGGAAAATCAAGGGAAAAGGCACAATTAACCTGAGAGGCTCAGGATGTACTGTTTGTAGATGGTTTGAAAGCCAATATGCTAAGTGTTAGTCAAATTTGTGATAAAGGATGTGAGGTCCTTTTTAGAGCCCAAGATTGTGAAGTAGGTCAATCACCACAGGAAATATCTTGGTCAAAGGTGTTCGAAAAGAGAGTAATGTTTATATAGTGGAAGAGGAGAATGAAGCATGCCACATCAACAAACTTGAAGAATCTTGGCTATGGCATATAAGACTGGGACATATAAATTTTGACCACACCATCAATTTGAGAAAAAAAGAAAGTTGTCAGAGATTTTCCTGCAATAAAGAAGCCACCAAATACCATATGTAAGTCTTGCTAACTGGGCAAACAAAGTTGCACATCGTTCAAAGCCAAAGACCAACTATATACAAGTAAGCCTCTTCAACTTGTACACATGGACCTTTGCAGCCCTTCAAGAACAAGTGCACCAGGTGGAGAATTGTATTTCATGCTGATAATCGATGATTTTTCTAGATTAACATGGGTGGAATTTCTCAGATACAAATATGAAGCGTTTGAGAAATTAAGATATTAAAGGCATTGGCAGAAAATCAAACTAGATGTAATCTAAAATGCATCAGATCAGACAGAGGAGGTGAATTCATAGGCGATGATTTTGCAGACCTGTGCAATGAATGTGGGATAAAGCAACAATTTACAGTTGCAGGTACACCTCAACAGAATGGAGTGGCAGAGAGGAAAAACAGGTCAGTACAACATATTTCCAGAGCCATGATGCAAGAAAGAAACATTCCCCAAACCTACTAGGCAGAAGCAGTACACACAGCTGTTCATATTCTCAACAAAGCTCCTCTCAGACCAAATTGTGACAAGACTCCATATGAATTGTGGCATGTGAAACCGACATAAATCAAGCACTTTAGAGTCTTTGGCGGAAAATGTTTCATAAAGAATACTGATGAAAAATTGGGGAAGTATGATGCAAGAGCCGATGAAGGAATATTTTTGGGATATGCATCTAAGAGTAAGGGATACAGGTGCTATAGTAAAAGACTGCACAAAATGTTGGAAAACATTGATGTGAGATTCGATGAAGATCTACCAGACATAACCAAAAGCACACACTGTGTCAATCGTCCAGAGGATCATGAAGATGAGAATCAAGAAAATAAAGAATAGAGTAAGACAACAAAATATACAAAAATAAACTCAAAAGGACCCTTGAGACACACTTAGAAAAACCATCCAGAAGATCAAATCATTGGAGACAAGAGTGCAAGAGTCCAAACTAGAAGACAACTAGCTGAACGGACTGAGGAAGTGTATCTAGCCATGCTATCATAGATATAATAGAAGAAGTTCCATGAAGTCAACAAAGACAAAAATTGGATAAATTCTATGAACGAAGAATTAAACCAGATTGGGAAGAACAAAACCTAGGAGTATTTACCAAGACCTGTTGGGAAAAATGTCATTGCCACAAAGTGGATATTCAAGAATAAGATGAATGAACAAGGTCAGGTAATTAGAAGTAAAGCCAGAATTTTATGTAAGGGATACTCTCAAATCGAAGGACTTGACTATGATGAAACTTTTTCCCCTGTAGTAAGAATGGAAGCAATTATAATGTTTCTGGCTTTTGCATGCTATCATGTTTTCAAGGTATATCAAATGGATGTGAAGTCTGCCTTCTTAAATTGAGATCTAGAGGAAAATGTCTACATGGAACAACCTGAAGGTTTCTCCTTAGCAGATAAGCACAACTATGTTTGTAGATTAAAGAAAGCCCTATATGGTCTCAAACAAGCACCACGAGCATGGTATTCTAGGTTGGACAAGTAATTTAAAAAACAAGGATTCAAGAAGGGAGGAGTAGACAACAATCTGTATATAAAGGATGATGAAAATGAACTTTTAATTGTAGTGGTATATGTAGATGACATCATGTTTGGTAGCAACAAGGATGAATTAGTAAAAGGATTTGCAGAATAGATGAAGTCAAAATTTGAGATGTCTATGATTGGAGAGCTTACCTTCTACCTAGGACTTCAAATTCTATAGCAGAACAAAGGCATATTCATTTCACAAGAAAAATACTTAGGAGACATGTTAAGAAGATTCCAAATGGAAGACTGCAAACCGGTGTCAAATCCCATGATCACTGGATGCAAGTTATGTGCTGATGATGGATCAACAGATGTAGATCAAAGACATTAAAGATCTATGATAGGAAGTCTGCTATACCTAACAACTTCTAGACCAGACATTATGTTGGCAGTAGGACTTGTGGCAAGATATCAAGTAGCACCAAAACAAAATCACTTGCTAGCAATAAAGAGGATATTTAGACACTTGCAAGGAACTACACATTATGGCCTATGGTATCTGAAAGGCAAATATTTCACATTGACAACATATACAAATGCAAATTGGGCTAGATATGTGGATGACAGGAAAAGCACAAGTGGAGGTGCATTCTATTTGGGAGAAAGTCTGGTGGCACGGTTAAGCAAGAAGCAAACATCTGTCTCTCTATCTACATTAGAAGCATAATACATAACATCAACAGCTTGTTGCACACAAGTAATGTGGATGAAACAAACTCTTCAAGACATGAAGGTAAGCATCACTAAACCTATTTCCATCAAATGTGACAATACAAGTGTAATAAGCATATCAAAAAATCCTGTACTTCATTCAAAAATCAAGCACATCCCAATGAAGTACCACTTCCTCAGAGAAAAAGTAGCAGAGAAAATAGTAAAGGTGGAATATGTCCCAACAAAATAACAGACAATAGACATATTTACAAAGCCTCTTGCTAGAGAACCTTTCGAGTATATAAGCAAAAAACTGGGGATAATGTTTGTAGATGATACTCTCTGATATGATTAAAAAAAAAAAAAAAATTCTCCAGCAGAGGCTGCAAAATTAGGAACAAACATCCTGCCAGGGTTAGTAAAGAAGCAACTTCTTATGGGGAGTGTAGCCCATAAAATTTGTCATAGAAGGGCTATAGCTATGGGGCTGGTAAATATCTACAGAGGATTATTACACCGCATGTCTCTTTGCAAGTGTTAATAATGAAACAAAATGTTCTTAAGAAGGATGAATAAGAGAAATGGTTATCATCATTACATCATTACATCATTCATCAATTGGTATTTGGAGTAATCAACCTGCCTATCAGTAGAATACCAAGTGTTATTAGTGGAGCCATGGTATGGTACAGGTCCTCAGGATCAGAGTGTTATGGCAGAAGTACATCAAGGTAGTATTCCCAGCGTTATCAGCATTATAGTATATTTGGATTAAGCTCTGGTTGCTCTGATTATTGCAAAGTATTTTCTGATTGTAAATATTGGAGAATTTCGAGCTGCATTATTAAAGCCTGGAAAGGTCAATAAAAGTGCCAAAGGATCATTACCTTGTTTGAATTTTAAGTGTTATATTGAGCATTGAAGAAGTATCTATTCTTGGATATAACTTCATGCCTTCCTCAAGTTAGTATAGATATATCTTCAAGGTCTCTTTCTTAATATCGTTCATAAAATTGTGTGAAGTCTGTTTGCTGAGATTTCAATTAAACAACTTGAATATATTTTGCTGAAGATCATTATGATAGAATAGTTGAAGTATCTGACATATGAAGGGCTAGTTGTGTTAATATTTCTATTGAAGCTCAAGAGTCTTTTATAGATTCATCTAAAGCCTACTTCAGTAGAGAGGATTTGCTGGTATTTCACCATTGCAGAGAGGATGATCATTGACATACATACCTCCCTTATGTCATAAATAAATTGTATAGTTGATAAGTGAGACTGGCCAATGCATTGAATGTACCTAGCCTCAAGGGTTTGTTTTGAAAATACTCTGTACAGTATTAAAGTCATTTGGTCTTTTAAATTGAAAGATGTTGTCTAATCTTACAATAAGTTGTAAGTTCTGGTTTGATTCATTGTTCACATCAACATCAAGAACTTTTGGCTTGTAGTGATTATATCTTCAGAAGTCTAGCACATATCACCACTATCAAGCAGTAAGGGACAAAAGTAAAGAACATTATATGGTGAAATACCTTCCATTCATGCAATCTCAATGATTTTCAAAGGGTTCTCCCAACAACTCTTATACACCAGTCTGGAGCAGCAAGGTATAAAGATAGAATGAAGAAGGCCTATACAAAACTCAGAGATAAGTAATGAAAAGATGGAAACTACAATGGAAAACGTGTAACCATTTTCCATTGATGTCAAAGGGGGAGGAAAAGCAAGAAGAAGAAGAAAGGAACTTCTGAAAAGCAAGCAAAGGAAGAAAGACACTTCTCAGAATGAAAGGGGGAGGAAGTCTTGGAGGAAGTATTGGAGTATTGGTGGATGTGTTTCCATCAATGCCAAAGGGGGACCCTGTTGGAAATATTGTCATTGATGGCAAAGGAACATAAAGGAGTAACACCAAAATTATCATTGATGGCAAAGGAGCAGAGAAGCAACAACAAAGGCAGCAAAGGAGAAAAGGCAGCAAAGACAGCAAGCTAGGTCAAGTCGTGAACATATTGGGTCAAGTAGTGAACGTGGGAAGAGTCATGCACGAGTGGGTCGAGTCGTGTTATTTTAAGTTTAGAAAAGTTCAAGAGTCAGGCTATTGAATATGTTCAGAACAATGCACAGGTCAGGGTCGAGTCGTGTATATTTACGTTCAGAACAATGCAGTGAGTCATGAAAAAGTTGGGAAGAGTCGGGTTGTTTACAGTGCAATCACATATCGCAATCACAAGCAGAAGGATGATCGTAAAAACCACAGAAATATAGAAATCACAGAAACTGCGAAGTGCGATATGGTGACGTGGCTAGATGACGTGACAGTAATGTGGCACCCCCGGTGGGACCCAAACCCTTTATCGCATAGCGCACATCGCTATCAACGAGTTTTATTTTTATATGTTAATATTTCGTAAGTTAATTGGTTTTAGTTGCGGTGCGATAAGAAGTGGGGTATACGATGCGATGCGATCGCATATTGCTATCGGCGATTTATATGTTTATTAGGTTATCGCAAGCTACATGTTGTAAGTAGCGATACCTGATATGCGAAGTGTGGAAGATGACATAGGAAGTGACGTGGCGATGATGTAGGAAGTGACGTGGAAAGATGACATGGTAGATTACATGGCCCCGACCCCATAGATCATAGTTAATTTATGATGATGTGGCAAGGTGACGTGGCATGATTATGTGGGGATGACATGGACTTGGCCCGCATTTTTCAAATCACAAATCGCAAGAGGTGAAGATCCAAAGATTGAAGAACTTTGCGATAAGAAACATGCGATAACGAAGTTGCGTAAAGTTAAGTGGGACCCAATCGCATATCGCAAATCGTATAGCTCATGAGGATAAGCACTTAAGAAAAAAATAAGAACGCTGAAGTGCAAAGTGCGATTTGTGAAGCGGACGTGATGCGGTTCAGAGGTAAATATTAACATATTTCATGTCCAGGTTTAGTGTGTTTGCGCTGTTTTTATGAAGAAAACGTTGGAAGCGAAGGTCGACTCGGGTTACAAAGGAAATACCTGAACGCATGGAAAATGGACTCGGGTAGAGAGACTCGACAGTGCGTGCAAGAAGGTTGAATGTTGTAGCTATAAACGAAAGTCTGAACGCAGAGGAGGAGACTCATGCAAGTGACCCGACTATATAGTAAAGGTATTGCGACATTTTATTGATCAAAAGGCTGAACGCTACGGGCAAAGGAGAATAGGCAGGGTCGGGCAAAAGACAGTTAAAATGACACTGTTGGAAACGTGACACCTGGGTCGAGTCGAGAAGAAGACGATCATGCTGCACAGTTATAAATATAACAACAAGCAGAGAAGACAAAGGGACAACAGGCAAAGAAGAGAAAATGAACAGAAAAGCAAGAAGCTGAAAGGGATGAATTGAAATATTGTTTTAACTGTAAATGTAAATTCATTGATTATTTTATATTGTTTGTGATGCAAAGTCAAGTCTCCCAGGAAAAGAAAAAATCCATTTGATACTGAAATAAATGTATATATTATTGTAACATTCAGAATATGTTGAGTGAGGAAATGTCATGAAACCAACTCCAAAAATAGAAGAAAAGAGAGATCAACGCCTTAGAAATTAGCCACTTCGAGGGGAAAACCTCCAATACACTACATAAATGAAAAATTCTTGGATGATACAAATGAAAAATCCTCCTTCTATATATAAGGGTCCATGGGGTCACAATATAATCCTAGTCGACCTAACAATAATAATGTAAGTAAACAATAATAATAATATGGGGGTTACATGGGTACAACAATAACAATAAGGGGGCTACACTAATAACAATAAGGGAATACACTAGTAATATGGGGACCTAACATGCCCCTCTCCTTCAAAAAAGTGTTGTCCTCAATGCTTGAGTAGCTCTGGATGCTTCTGTATAAAATTCTCATTCTCCCATGTAGAATCTTGAGTGGGTAAGTTCTTCCACTTGATGTGATACTCTGAAATTGATCGATTTTGTAGTTGTTGAGTTCTTGTTTCCATGACTGTTTCAGGTTCCAATATGATTTTTACTTCATCGTCAAGTTCTGGAAATATTGTTTGAACTAGAAGTTTGTCACCTATAACCTTATTTAAGCATGAAACATGGAAAATTGGATGCACTCACGAAGAAGCAGGAAGCTCCAATTTGTATGCCATAGTAACAATATTTTGCAACACCTTGTAAGGACCATAGTATTTTGGCGATAATTTATTATCCTTCTTAGCTTTCTTGAGGGAAATTTGTTTGTATGTTTGTAGCCGTAAAAATACCCAGTCTACTACATCAAAAATTCTCTCGCTGCGATGTTGATCTGCCTGTTGTTTCATTCAATTTTGTGCCAAATTTAGTTTATCCTTTAGGAGTTGGAGAACTTGTTGTTGATGCTCGATGTGATCTTCCACTGCTTGCACCTTAGAATTTTCTCTTAAAGATGATTTGATGGACGATGGATGATATCCATAAAGTGCCATAAATGGGGTGATTTTTTCCGTAGTATGGAAGGAAGTGTTATACCACCATTCAGCGAGAGGTAACCACTTGACCCATTGTGTTTGTTTATTAGATAAAAAACAACAAAGATATCCTTCAAAACATTTGTTCACAATCTCAGTTTTACCATCAGATTGAGGATGATAAGATAAGCTATGAGCTAGTTGAGTACCCAAACAAGAAAATAATTTCGTCCAAAAATTTCCAGTAAAAATGGGATCTCTGTCGCTTACCATAATCTTTGGGTTTCCATGTAGCTTTTGAATTGTTTCCATAAATGCAGTAGCAACTGTACTTGATTTAAATGGATGAGATAATGCACACAAGTGTGCATACTTGGTAAGTCTATCAACTACCACCATGATGACACTCTTTCCTTCGGACTTAGGTAAACCTGTGATAAAATCCATTGAAATCTCCTCCCAACGTTAAATTGGAATGGATAAAGGTTGTAGAAGACCCGGGGTCTTATTTGTCTCAAATTTATTTTGCTGGAAAACCAAACATTCCACCACAAAATTTTGAATATCAGATTTAAGGCCATTCCAAAAAAATATTTCTTCACCCTGTGGTAAGTTTTTAAAAATCCTGAGTGTCCTCCTAAAGGAGAAGTGTGTAATTCCAAAAGAATATTTTGTTTTAGTTGGGAATTCTTACAAAGATATAAGTGATATTTGTACCATAAGGAATCATTTTTCCAACTAAATGTATCAGATGTACTAGGATCTTGCTTCAACTTTTGAATGAGTGTCCACACTGCTTCGTCCTTCTTCCATTCATCTCTTGCTTCGATTATCCAATCTGGTTGGATAATATAAATTTCACAAAGCAATGCTTCCACCTCTTCACCCTTTCTTGAGAGTGCATCTGCAACAACATTTAGCTTCCCATTTTTGTAGATGATTTCGAAGTCATAACCCAATATCTTTGTGACCCATTTTTGCTACTCTTCTAAAGATAGTATTTTTTCCAAAAAGTGTTTAAGACTATCATGATTAGTTTTTACCTTGAAGTGCCTTCCCATTATGTAAGTTCGCCATTTCTTTAATGCATGTAGTATTGCCAACATTTCCTTCTCATAAATAGCTTTTGGTAAATACTTTCCTTTGATTGGATGAATTTCAAAAGCAATGGGTCTTCCTTCTTGCATTAAAACATCACCAATTCCATTTCCTGAGGCATCACATTCCACAATAAAGGTTTTTGTGAAGTTTGGCGTAGCTAAGACCGGTGCTAGGCACATTGCCTCTTTAAGATGTTCAAAGGCCTTAGTTTCTTCATGTGTTCATGAAAATGCATCTTTCTTCAATAATGTTATTAGAGGTGCTGCTATTATCCCATAATTCTTAACAAACTTGCGATAATACCCTGTTAACCCGAGAAATACTCGCAACTGCTTTATGGTTGTGGGGACTTTCCACACCTTAATGGCTTTAATTTTGTTAGGGTCTACCTTAACGGCCTCGTGAGATACAATATGACCCAAATATTCCACCTCTCGTACTCCAAAGAAACATTTGGATGTTTTTGCATATAATTGTTTCTCCTCCAATATTTTGAGCACCCTGTCAACATGTTGAACATGATCCTTCCAAGACCTGCTGTAGATTAGCATGTCATCAAAAAATACTAGCACAAATTTTCTAAGGAAGGGTTTGAAAATGGAATTCATCAACCCTTGAAATGTAGAAGGTGCAGTGGTAAGGCAAAAAGGCATGACCAAAAATTCATAATGACCCTCATGAGTTCTAAATGCTATTTTCAGAATATCTTCAGTCTTTATTCTAATTTGATGATATCCTGAACGAAGATCCAACTTGGTAAAATAAATTGTGCCATGTAATTCATCCAATAATTCATCAATCAAAAGAATGGGAAATGTATCTTTAATAGTGAGCTTATTGAGCTCCCTATAATGCGGACACATGAGCCATGATCCATCCTTCTTATGCACCAATACTACTAGAGCAGAGAAAGAAATTTGACTAGGTTGAATTATACCAGCCTCTAACATGTCTGTAATCATACGTTCAATTTCACTCTTTTAGACATAAGGATATCTGTAAGGCCTGATGTTTGGAGGAACACTTCTTGGAATCAAATGAATAGCATGATCATGATCACGAATAGGTGGGAGTCCTTTAGGAGTTTCAAACACCTTGGAATGATTGTCCAAGACTTTTTGGAGATATGGATAAATAGATGATTTTGATGTTGGAACTTCTAGTGAGCATAATTGTGAAATTATGCCTCGTTTTTCTTTCTTCAGAAGCTTTTTCGTGATATTAGAGCTTATTATCTTTCCCGGCTTCCCTGTAATACCTCGTAATTCGATTTCCTTTCCTTTCGAAAAAAATTTCAAGAAAAGTTCTTGAAAATTAAAAGCTACCATCCCCAAAGATTGTAACCATTGTACTCCTAGTATAACATCAACACCTCCCATTGGAATGGAAAGAATTGGGATATTCAATACATATTCCCCCATGGTTAGCTTGATATTATGGAATTTTCCAGAGCAATTTATATTTCCTCTATTTGCAACCATCACTTGACATTCTGGTGCTGGGTATAGGAAACAATTCAATTCCTTGGCTACCTTACAATGAATATTATGGGTACTACCCGCATCAATCAACACTATTACCTTTTTATTCTTGATAAGTCCTTCTATATTGAGAGTTTGAGGAGTGGTAATTCCTGCCAATGCATTACACGATATGGTCAGACTCATTTATTCTTCTTCTAGGGTTGGTTCCTGGTGTATATCCTCTTATTTTGAAGTTTCTTGTTCATTTTCTTCCTCCTCTTCACAATCTATGTAAAATAATTTCTTCTCGGCACACTTATGACCTTCAGTTTATTTGCTATCACAACTATAGAAAATCTCTTTAACTCTTTTTTCTTCCAATTGTTGTGGTGTCAAACTTGTAGGTTGTGGAAGTCTAGGAGTAACAACAATTCCATCTTTGTAGATGTGAGTGGTAGGCTTCCTTGTCGCCATAATTTTACATGCAATTTTTCTTTCCAACCTGAATGCTTTCTCCAATGAACTAGGTTCCCAAACACGAACTTCATGTTGGATTTTTTCCTTTAAAGTCCCTATGAAGACATCATTCCTGTGTTCCTGTGGAATATCAATTACCCTTATATTCAATTTTTGGAAGTCCTCAATGTGCTCCCCCATTGAACCCTTTTGTTTGAGATTTATCAATTAGCTAAAGAAGGTGTTTCTCTTTGCATCCTCATAATGTGCTATCATTTCCTCTGTAAAAGTTGACAAAGTGAATTTTTTTTTACGGTATCAAAGCCATCAATACCATACAAATGTATCTTGTTCTAAATGTAAAGTTGAAATGCATACCTTTTGTGTGTTTTTCATATTATTGAGATCAAAATATTGCTCCATCTGTAGTATCCATGTTATGGGATCCTTGCCATCAAAATTCCTCTATCCATCTTTGGAATATGGTGGTTCTTCCATCCAACATTAGAGTTTATGAAATCACGATTAACATTTATTTTGTTCTCATCATGATTTTCCTCTACTATATTTTCTCCATTAGGAAACATTTCTTGTATCAAAATTTTCAAACCTTCCATGTCTGCTTTTAGATCATTCTTCATGTTTTCCATGTTGTCCTTCATTTTTTCTTCCATGTCATCCATCTTAGATTCAATGCTAGCTTCCATGCCATCCATATTAGCTTCCACACCTTTCTTCAAACCATCCATATTATTCTTCAAACCATCCATCTTCGCTTCCACACCTTTCTTCAAAACTTCCATTTCATTTTTTGTTTCTCTTTGTGAGAGTGAAATTTGGTGCACTTGCTCTTGTAATTTTGATAGATCATGTTGCAATTCTTCATCTTCATGAGCCATAACAGAGTAATCTGAGGGCTTAATGGGTGTTGAATTATTTTTAGGAGGAATTTTATAACCCAATACTGATATCTATGCTCAATAGGCCTTTGGAATTACTTAAAACTGTTTTTTCAAACAGGACTTATGCAATTTGAAAAAAAAACACACACCTTTTTATTGATTTTGAGGAACTCGATATTGAAACTGAATTATATATTTGATTTCGGATCTTCAATATTTGAAATGTGGCCCTGTAGTATTCGGGTGAATCTTCTTTCAAATGCCAAAGTTCTGACCTAATTTGGATTCTTTAAGCCAAAGTTATGCTCAATCTCCCACAATGACTTAATTATGGACTCGTTCAGTAGAGCGAACTTGTACGGCATGCCACATGTCACTGTTTCCATCTTCGGCTTTGAAATTGAACAAAGGACACTACAGTCCATGTGTTTGTGGCCAGTTTTTACAGAATTCCAATCCAATGCTTAGAGAGAGAGTTATGATGATTTGACCATGGTCACCTCTTTGAGATGAAATTCGGGAGCCTGAAAAATCCCTAACTTCCACAGACCCTATCTCCTAAAATATTGTGAATAAAGCTCTGAAATGTTTTCATGATGTTCCTCCGGATTGCGGCTTCTCTCTATAAAACTTTCAGCTTCGGAAACCTCGTAGAAACAAAGTTATAGCGAAAATGCCACAATGACATGTTTAGGTTAAATTCAGGAGCTTGCAAAAAGCCCTAAATTCCACAGATAATATCTCCGAAAATATTGCGAACCAAGATCTAAAAATTTTCCACAACGTTCCTTAGGATTGCGGCTTTGCTTTGTAAAAATTTCAGCTTCTAAACTTTAGTAGAAAAATAGTTGTAGCAAAAATTCCACGATGTCCTTTTTGGAGCAGCGAAACCCTAGAATCCAAAGCTATGATACCAAATGTTATGAAACCAACTCCAAAAATAAAAGAAAAGAGAGATCAACGCCTTAGAAATCATCCACTTCGAGGGGGAAACCTCCAATACATTACATAAATGAACAATCCTTGGATGATACAAATGAAAAAACCTCCTTCTATATATAGGGGTCCATGGGGTCACAATATAATCCTAGCCGACCTAACAATAATAATGTAAGTAAAAAATAATAACAATATGGGGGTTACAGGGGTACAATAATAACAATAAGGGGGCTACACTAATAACAATAAGGGACAACACTAGTAATATGGGGACCTAATAGGAAATGAGTGGGTGGAAGGCAAAGAGTCATGCATGTTCACTTCATATTCCCATATAGAATGCAAACATCCATGAAGTTATATCTATAAATTATGTTATTGCAGTGTGCATGGAGAGGTTAGAGATTGGAAGAATGAGAGTGAGCAGATAGATATGCTGTGCACATACAAATCTGATATGAAGCAGATATGAAGGCTGAAAGGGCAGCAGTGAAGAAGGAGTAAAATAGAGTTGATATCCAGGTAAATCAACATATGATTTTATTGTAGTGTGAGGGAGTTGGTGCTTCCATATCAAGTTATAGCTTTATAGATGTCCAATAGTAGTTGGTTGAGGTAGAAGCATCCTGTGGGTTATAGCCTGCAGAAAATAGCAGGGAGTTGGGGCTTCCGTGCAAGTTGTAGCTTGCAGAAATTGAGGTAGTAGCCTCCTGCAGGTTGGAGCCTACAGAAAATCAGTTGTGAGAGGGAGTTGGAGCTTGCCTTTTCATCACAACAATAATAAGATGTGGTTTTATCCCTTATGGGTTTCCACTTATATATTTTGTCTATATGCATGATGATTATGTGTTGATGTATTGTATTTAATTTGCTTATCACTTGCTGCTCACATATTAAGTTTACTGTTTCACTATATATTAAGTTGTTTATGAAATGGAGGTGTAAATAAGTTTAAAGAAAAAGTTTAAATGTCCATGATTGTACTAAACTGATTCACCCCCCCTTTCAGTTTAGCTAAGGGTTCATCAATGAGGTCTTAAAAGAATTCATTGGAAAAATTGTTATAGTTTATCTTTATGCTATCCTAATTTACAGTCAGTCAAAAGAAGATCACTTAAGACATCGCAAGATGGTTTTGAAGAAATTGCAACAATAAAAATTGTTAATCAATTTACAAAAAGTGTTGTTTCATGAAAACAAGTTTATTGTACTTGGGTTTTGTGATTTTAAAGGAAGGCTTAAAGATGGATAAGGGGAAAGTGAAGGCCATAATCAATTAGCCAAGCCCAAGAAGTTTTCATGGATTAGCAAGTTTTTACAGAAAATTTGTCAAAAATTTCAGTGGTATATGTGCTCCAATTGTAGAAACCACCAAAGAAAATGATCAACCATTCCATTGGACAGAAGCAGTTAATAAAAGTTTCAAATTATTAAAGAAAAATATTACAGAACAACAGATTTTAGCATTTCCAAGTTTCAACAAGTTGTTCCAGGTCGAGACTAATGCCATTGGAACTACAATATGAGCTATTCTAAGTCAAGAAGGAAGACCAATTGCCTACTACTGTGAAAAACTCAATGAAAGCAAGAAAATATACTCTTCTTATGATAAAACATTCTATGCCATCATACAAACTTTAAAAATATGGAGACATTATCTTATGCGAAAAGAATTCATTCTTTACAAAGATAATCATGCTTTACAATATATCGATAATTAGAAAGAATTGAGTCGAAGACATGTTAAATGGATTGAATTCTCACAAAATTTTACATTTTTTATCAAGCATAAAAGTGGGCAGGCAAATAAAATAACAGATGCACTAAGCATGATCAACTTAATTCTACAAGAATTCCAAGTGAATGTCTTAGGATTTGATGAGCTAAAATATTTCAAAGAATATTATGTAGCTTGTGAAAATATTGTAAGTAGATATAGAACTCCATGGTTAGATTACATGATACAGGAAGGAATTTTGTTCAAAGGGAAACAATTATGCGTTCCAAGATGTTCGATGAGAGAAAATATATTAAAAGAAAAACATAGTGGAGGCTTAGTAGGTCATTTTTGGCAAGATAAAACTATAACACAATTACAAACATTCTACTATTGGGCTCACATGCAAGAATATGTAAGAAGATTTGTTGAAAGATGCAGGATATGTCAATATGCAAAAGGAAGAAGTCAAAACACTAGACTGTATCAACCCTTACCAATACCAAATCGACCATGGGGCTCTATAAGCATGGATTTTGTACTAGGATTTCCCAAAACACAAAGAGGAAATTAATCAATTTTTGTTGTCATTGAAATATTCTAAAAAATGACACACTTTATAGCTTGTAAAAAGACAAATGATGCAACTAATATAGCAAACTTGTTCTTCAAATAAATAGTTAGATTGCATGGATTACCTACAATTATTGTTTCTGACAGAGACACCAGTTTTGTAGGCCATTTTTGGAGAAATTTATGGAAAAAATTAGGAACCAATCTCAGCTTTAGTTTGACATATCATCCTCAGACTGATGGTCATACATAGGTGGTAAATAGAAGTCTTGTAAATATATTAAGAAGTTTGGTAAGTGAACATCCCAAACAATGGGATCATGTACTTTCTCAGGCATAATTTTCATATAACGATTCACCTAACAAAAGCACAAGATAAGCCCATTCCAAATTGTTTATGGAATGCATCCAAGAGGAGTTTATGAGTTAAGGAACCTTGGAAAACAATAATTTAGAAGTGCATATGGTGAATATTTTGCATCCAGTATGGAGAAAAACATGATCGAGTCAAACAAAAATTACAAGAAAGCAACAACAAGTATAAACAAAGAGTAGATTACAAAAGAATATATCTATATTTTGATGTTGGGGACTTGGTTATGGCACATCTTCTGAAAGAAATATTTCCTAAAGGGGAATATAACAAGTTAAAACTGAAAAAGATCGGACCATGAAAAATTTCGAGAAAATTTCCTCGAATGCTTATGATATAGAACTGCCTAAAGGCTTTGACATCTCACTAATATTTAATGTTTCATATCTATACCCCTTTAAGGAAACAATAAATGATCCTACAGATGCACCTGCTGGTGATAAAGTTCAATGGGAGAAACTACTACCTTCAACACCAACAAAGAAAATTGAATCAATCATCGATAAAAGGGTGGCTAAAAGGACCAGTAATACTTGGTTAAGTGGAAGAATCAACCAGTTGAATATGATACTTAGATGACAACAACATATATTTCAAAATATGGTACAAGTATTGAAAAACTCTAGAAGCAAATCATATTAATGTATATTTTCCTCCCCGATAGTATGATGCAGGAGCATCTCTTATTTTATATTTGTTTATTTATTTAATTTGGAGAATATCAAAAACTTCTAGATTTTATGGAAACTTCTAGAATTTGTTAGAGATTAAGTAGTTAGGATAGATTCTTAGAATTGAGAGTATTTCTCTCAAATTCCTCCAAAAATCCAGGAAGGAGTTTTCTCTTTGAGGAATTCGAGAGCTTTCTTCCTCTAGAATAAATAGCCATGTAATTCATTTTTAAACCCAAGTTTTGGAGGGAAATTATTGAATGAATATTGTGTTTTTTTTATCATATTCCTCTCGACTCTCCATCATTTCCGTAGACCGAATCTTATTGCTTTCTAGAACTATTTGTATTTTTGTTTTCATAGAATAAGAAAGTGCGTGTGTTCATTTTGGATATCACTTAATGATTAGGATTTTATTTCAGTCTCACAATTTCTTTCAATGGGTTAGATTTCGTTTTAGAATTGAAAGTCAATTTCCTAGCATAAATTGTGAAGTGTGCTTCACAAGTGTATGAACCTGGATTGATAATTTAATGCTAAGTAATTTAACTCACAATTGAATTACCCAACAATAATAACCTCTCCCTTCATTTTAGGGAGTATGTTTTTGATTGGTTTGGTGTAATTGGATGGATTGATGAGAAATCAATTTATATTCTTCCAAGTCCAATTGTCAGTGGATTGCAGTTTTTCTTTTGTTTCCTGATGCATCCTAAGCCACATTTACTACATTAGACATTCCAACAGTTGTAAAATTCATGTCAAATGTATGTCAAGTACATGTCCCAGGAATTTCATTCTCTGTCCTAAGTGTCAATGAAGTATTTCTTCAAATTATTAGTCGACACATTGTTGTAGGTGCTCACTGTATTTTTTTTTTAACTTCTAGGCATTGCCTTCAATGAATAATATAAACCAACAGTCTTCTCAAAGCACCTCCTTATGACAAATTAGAAAGTTGACATAATAATAGACTAACCCACAACCAAACTTAGCCTATTCAAAATCTGAGCATACAACGAATTAAAGAAGAGTGTGAACCTGGTATTTAGATGGAATCCAACAATGTTACACATACATCTCATATAACACAGGGGGAAGGATATTTCAGCATTAGTGTGAGAACTATGTTGCCAAGTATCAATTCTTGGACTAGGTATGATAGCACGTCGCACCAACAGTCAACATAAGGGTACCAAAAGTTGTTATAGTCAGAATAAAGGTATCGTAGCAACTCCCAGCTCACTAGCAATGGACCAGAAATCCATGTAGTTAGTACAAGACCCAAAACAAGTCTCTCCAAGATTACATACAACCTTGCACAATAGGTATAGTGGAAGAATTTGAACAATAGTCAAAATCGTTCTATCTTGGTTGTAACTCGACCCAAAAAATGTGCAGTGCTTGTCCATAATTAGCAGTGAGGAGATTTGACTATCCTCCCTCCTTGGAATTTATGGCACGACTCACATAAACTGCTTACTTATTGTCAGCATTCATAACAATATGGGATACCCCAATTTGACAAGACTACTGCAAGACATATTTAACAGACAGCTGAAACGTCTGCAATGTATGCAATTCAACTGATACAAATTGCATATTTTGGAGCCTCTTGTTACTCTTTCAAGATTGGATTTACAACATACTTTAAGCCGTAGCCGCAAAATCAGTTAAAGAAATATCTTAAAACCAACAAAAATAAAAACCGAGAAATGTTGTCCCTGAAACACTTGCATTGAAGCATCGAGTCCATCATACATCGAGATCGTCATACTATATTTAAGAAACAAAATGCTAACATCCATTGTCGCAAGAGTTTTTCAGCACCTGGATAGTTAATAGCTGGAAATTCTCGAAGGACATGCAACACCAGCAGTAGAGTTGATGCTAAATACTGCCATCTAATCAGAATCAGAATCTACAGAAAGATACAAACGAGGCCTAATTGATCTAAAATGTTGATGACGTAATGGGGTATCAGAACCTTGGTTATCCCCTGAAGCTCCATCAATTCTATTGTCACTCATTTTCATGAGTACAGAAGCTGTAGCTAATGAGTGAAGTCCATCTCCCTCAGGTGCAGACTATTGTCTACTGCGTGCTGCTGCAACAAGTTCCTCAAAACTTGATTTATCCAAATCGTTACTACTAACTAAACTGAGTGAAATCCAATGTACATCATCACATGTGATTAATGGTTCTCTATAATTAGTTTGAACAGATGCTTGTGCAGGCTGGGATGGAGGAAAGAACTGTATAGGGGCATCTACACATATGAAAAGGTAGTGAATCAAATTGCAAACAAATGTTATGCGAAAATACTCTAATTCCCATAAATTTTATAATCAATAACTCCATACACGCCCCATAACTCAGGGATCGAATTCTCTGTATTAATAAACACATATATACATAGAAATTTATTTTCTGGCCTGATTTTCTAATCAGTGGCCTTTTCACCCACTCTCTGGCCCGTAGGCTTCACAATCCAAACCTATATATCTAAATCCAGAATCTCTCCTCTTTTTGCCTTGAGGTTTACAATTTTTATACAAAAGGTTCTATGAACCAATTCTAGTTCAGATCCTTAATAATTTCAACTAACCCCTAAGAATCCTCTCAATCCCATAAATCATGAACTAATTCCTAATTTAAAATCTACAATTAATTTCCAAATCTCTCAATCCCTATGAACTCTCAACTGTCCTAATTTTCTCATGTTCTCCAACATTCGAGAACATTTACAAAATGCCTCACAATATTTAATTAATTCCTATTCTAAATATCTCTCATTAAAATCACTCAAAACATTAATAATTACATTAATTTAATACATAGGAAACCAACTTCCTTGAAAACACAAAACCCCCTATGTTTATTAAATTACAATGAAATTTCTGAGCCGAATGCTCCTACATCAGATTCCCAAGGTTGAAAACATTCATGATCTCTAGATCATGTGTTCTCATATGTTGATAGAAAACCTTTAGGGTCCCAAAATTTTGTTTGTAGTTGTTCACATGCTCTACTCCTTTGTTTCCGTTGTATGTCCGCTGCCTTCTATTTCATCTTCCTCTCCTTGTCAATCAGTTTCAAATACTGATTGATCACTCTTTCTATTGTCAATCTTCTCCATCTGGATTGTTTCATCATTAATTGCCATAATTCTTCAATCTCCATCTCCAACACATCCTTGGACTGGTACATACTCTGCCATTTTCTGCTATCTTTTTCTCTTTGCTTCAATTTGTTGCTGCTATCCACTAACTCTTGTATCTTCATATTCTGCCTTTTTTCAAGCTCTTTTGTTTCCCAATATTGAAATTGATATTTCTCTTCCTCTTCCATGGTTATCTTTACCTCCATCGGATCTTGATTCTTCAACATTCTTTCCAGCAATTTAATCTCTCTATTCCATGGATTGAATTCTTCCACAAAATCTTCTTCTTCCTTATTTACTTGTTTGTTCACCCGTGCTAGATTTTCTCCAGCATTTACAACAAAAACTGCATTCACAAAACAATTATTAAAATAAAAAACATAAGGCCTCAGTGCCTCTTTTTCCTTTGTTAATATTTCAATTTGCTGCTCTGAAATTTCCTCCTCTATCAACACATCAGTATGCTGATTCAATCTCTCTAAAGGACTCTCAAGACTATCAGCAAGTCTCTCTTCCACATTATCTGTTTCAATGATGTCTCTCTGTTCTTGTCCACTGTAGTAAACTCCTTCCTCGGAAATTTCATTGTTATATTCTGAGTTTTCTATCAAATATTCCAGCAATTCAATTTATTTTCGGCATTTCATGAGTACTTCATCATCACTTACAATCCCTGCATTTATACACAAATTGTCAATTTGAAAATTACAAGGTTCAACAGTGTCAACTATTGCTTCACATATCAGTTCTTTAGTCTGAATCTCATCTCCTTATTTGACAAGAAGTTGTTCCTGTGCTGCAACAGCTTCAAATATCAATGCATTACTAAATTTTTTATGCTGCAATAAATCACTGCGTTTCTCATTTAAGAGACATTCTCCATCATTCTTTACTTTAGAGTATTTATCTTCTGAAAGATACTATTCCATACTTTTGACAGCTTCAAAAGACTGCTCATTCTCTGCAAAACCTGTAATCACATCAAAATCATTAGTTACAAAAATACAAGGCTTTACATCCTCCTTCTTATCCAAAGTTTTCCAATAGTTTAGGAAATCATCAATAATTCCTTCTTCAACAAGGTAAACTTATTATTGTCTTGAATTCTCACAATAATTCATAAGAGCTTTCACAGATCTATAGTTTTCATCTTCACCCATAACTTCATCCTGTTATGCTTCACAAATGGAAACTTCCATTTTCAACTCAGCTTCTCTGAGTTCCTCACATCTCAATTGCACACTCATCATCTATTCAAGCTTTCTCAACTCTTCTCCTAACTGCATATTTACCTATTGATTCATCTTTTCTTGTAGCCTCTGCCACTTTACTTTCTGAGTTATGGTCCAACCATATCTCTGATCTTTATTACTTCTCTTCATCATCTCCATCAATACTTCCAGATGAACTGCTACCTCAGTCTTCTCCCTTTCATATTCTTCATCACTTAACTGTCTCTGTATGTCATTTGCCTTAGTATCTTCTTTATTCACATTTCTTCCATTGTGGTCTCTTTTAGAACCTCTGATATGTCTACTATGAATATCAGTAGTCATATTCATCTCCATTTATATCTTCATGAGTTCCTCACTCATTCATCATGAGCTGTACTAAAGCCTCTACAACAACAAGTCCTCCCTGCTGCCACTTACCTTACCAAGCTTTCCTCTGTACTTGGTGTTTTGGCAAGCACCTCTTAAGCATTCCTCTCTGCTCTTTCTAGGCTTCAACTCATCTACACCTTTTAAGAACACAACTGTCCTTTTTATCCAAATTCTTCAAGGTTCCGCCACATTCTTCTTTCACTTAGAAATCACTGCTCCTCAGGCTTGATATTCACTTGTTGAGATATTTCATCTTGTCCGCAACCTGAATTCTGCAACCACAATATTATAACCAGATTAAAATAAAACACACTATCTCACCTTCAAGATCTTTGCATGACCTTGTTCTTCCATTCACTTGTACTTTGAGTGGATTGTTCTCATTTATTTCTACAAATGTCTGTTATAATTAAAATTCCATGTATATGCTGCTTATCAGATTCAAAATATGATCTCCTCTTGCTTTCTGTCATCACCATTGTACCTGTATACACATCTTCAAAACATAACTCTGTTCTAAATTCTTCTCAAATAATTTTTTTACACGCAAAATCTCTTTGTTCTACTTTGATACCAAAATGATGCAGCCTAAGCCGCATTTACTACATTAAACATTCCAACAATTGTAAAATGCATGTCAACTATATGTCAAATACATGTCCCAAGAATTTCATTCTCTGTTCTAAGTGTAAATGAAGTATTTCTTCAAACTATTAGTTGACACATTGTTGTAGGTGCTCATTGTAATTTTTTTTTAAACTTCTAGGCATTGCTTTCAATGACTAACATAAACCAACAGTCTTCTCAAAGCATAAATATACTCCTTATGAAAACTCAGAAAGTTGATATAATAATAGAATAACCCACAACCAAACTTCTCTTATTCAAAATCTGAGCATACAATGAATTAAGGAAGAGTGTGAACTTGGTATTTAGATGGAATCCAACAATGTTACACATACATATCATATAACACAAGTGGAAGGATATTTCAACATCAGTGTGAGAAATATGTTGCCCAATATCAATTCTCGGACCAGGTATGATAGCACGTCGCACCAAAAGTCAACATAAGGGTACCAACAATTGTTATAGGCACAATAAAGGTATCGTAGTAACTCCCAACTCACCAGCAATGGACCAAAACTCCATGCAGTCAATACAAGACCCAAACGAGTCTCTCCAAGATGACATACAATGTCGCTCAATAGGAATAGTGGAAGACTTCGAAAAATAGTCAAAATGTTTCTATCTTGGTTATAACTCGACCCAAAAAATGTGCAGCGCTTGTCCATAATTATCAACGAGGAGATTCAATTATCCTTCCTCCTTGGAATTTATGCCACGGATCGCATAAACTACTTACTTATTGTCAGTATTCGTAAAACGATGGGATACCTTAGTTTGAAAAGACTGCTGCAAGAAATATTTAACAAAAAATTGAAATGTCTGCAATGTATGCAATTCAACTGATACAAAATGTATATTTTAGAGCCTCTTGGTACTCTTTCAAGATTGGATTTACAATATACTTTAAGCCGTAGCTGCAAAATCAGTTCAAAGAAATATCTTAAAACCAAGAAAAATAAATCCTGAGAAATGTTGTCCCTGCAGCACTTGCATTGCAGCATCAAGACCATCGTACATCGAGTCTATCATACTATATTTAAGCAAAAAAAGGCTAACTTCCATTGCCACAAGATTTTTTTAGCACCTGGATAGTTAATAGCCGAAAATTCTCGATGGACATGCAACACCAGCAGCAGAGTTGATGCTAAATACTACCATCTAATCAGAATCTGTTGGACACCTAATCCTCTATGGGTAGGTGTGGAAGGCGAATAGTCACAAAGGAGTCCAAGTGACCTTGGAACGTGGAATCCAAGGGTCACACCTAATGTACTATAAAAGCACATCTATGGTTAATGGAAAGGTAATCAATGCTTATCTTTCTCTTGTGTGTGTGTTTCACCATGCTTGTGTTTAACATGGTATCAGAGCCATGATGAGTCGCCTTCCTCTGTGCGTTTCTATGTTCCATTGACATCGCTGGTGTTTGAGCATAAAATTCGACCTCTGTCAGATGTGCCTTATCCCCTGTGAATTCCGTGTCAGTTTATTTACTTGACACTATTTTTGGAGGTACGTTGGCTAACATTTTCCTCAGCCCTGACCTCGACTGTTTCTCTGCATTGTCTAGTTTGTAGTGCACTATCCTACAATTACAACCTACAACTTGCAACTCACAACCTGCAATTGTATTTGCGTAACCTGCACACCTGCAAATTGCAATTGTCTCTGCATAACCTGCACACCTGCTAAAAGGAACTTATGCTCTCCTCCAGCATTCACAATATTCAAGTCTTTTTGAAGAAATGCCCAAATAAATAGCCGAAGAACCTTATGAAGTTGTTGAACCACTTCTTGTTGATCATTTTCACCTGATATTTGGAACCAATCATCAAAGGTTTTAGCAGAACTGAAAATTTCTGGAAGTAAGAAATTAAGAAGAGACCAGAGTTCGTGAAGGTTGTTTTGAAGAGGTGTCCCAATTATAAGGAGCCTATAGTTGGTGCTATATATTGTCATAGTATTTACTCGACTCCACGGTCGACCTCCTCCCCACTATGCACAGTTGGCTCTCGGTTCTCCAAGACTACCACTTGACTCCACTCATACGCTACCCATGACTCCCTCCTGCTCCGACCTCTTTGCGTTGGCCTAACACACAGTCTCGGCATCAAACCTCCTGGCTGAGCAACATACAATTGATGCTCCTCCACTTTAAGGTGATTGTGTTTTGTGGTACATTGCAGGAAGCATGTGTGTCTTATGTGTTTCAAAATTTGTAATAGCCCAATTAGTATATCTATAGGCAATGCATATTTCGACTCAGGTATAGCCATTATGATCTCAGTACGATGATGCACTAGCACCCTTGCAGAGCATCTTGGTAGCCTCCATCCCACTACACCTCATACACAGCCTCCAATTTCTTTCCGCCACTGCACAATCGGCCTCACCCTTCACTAATGCCTCTCTCACATGCATTTCTCCAAAGGCCTCCTCTCCACAAATCCAAAAGTGCAACTCTTCATTTGACGTTGTGTTAATAATATTTATTCTTCCCTCAGCCTCTTTCGGGAACCAAAGATATTGTAGGTAAGTTCGTTTTCTGGGTAGCTGAATATTGTACCGATTCAGGACCTGCTGGTGCCCAAAATTCAATCCTGCCACATGATATTAATAACCGTGTTCATGTTTGGCTGAAGCTGAAACTGAAACACTTTTTTTAATGAAATGGGTATCCCTGATCCGAGGGCCACATAGTGTCTATTGTTATCTCTCACCACAAGAGGAATCTCTCCCTGTTAGCATGAATACATTAGAAGGATATTGTGCTTGAAATTTCATCCCTTCAAACAAATAATTCAATTCACCATTTTCTCTGTCGAAGCTGTATGAAATCCCCAATAGAAAATATGTTCAAGGGCCGAGGGATTATTTATATAAACCAAAGAAAAGATAGAATATAATGGCTTGAAGAAGCGTTCGTTAAGGCACGAGGGGGAAGAGGAGATGGGCATTTGGAAGTAAGAAGCATTTGGTAGGAAATTCCAATGTGTTTCTTAAATCAAGTGATTTAGATAATGGCGAGCATATACACCTAATGTATATACATATTCATATATCTATATTTTCAAATCAAATCAATACTTGAAGAGTACTTTATTTTCCAGTATTTTATTTTGAGGCTTTGAAAGGGGAAGCTATCTCAGTGAGAAACCAATAAAAGTTTTTCTAGAAGGCATAGCTATGCATAAATTAGTGTTTGGTAAGAGAAAAATTTTATTTCTTCTGGGGGACTTTCATTTTGAGATGTCACAATTTGACCACATTGGTGAAAACTTCTATTGGTGTCTTGGGTCAATTTCTGCCATACCTGAATGTGGTTGTCTCATTTTGGATGCCATTATAGACGATTATAGAGTTTAAGTGTGTAGCTATATATTTATTTTACTGGGTCAAGTTTCTGAGTCTATTTGTTGACTATGGAAAGTGAAACTTACTACTGGTCTGATATCAGTCAAGGGGATTGTTGATAAATGGACGTGGAATTATAAATTGAATCCTGGCACCTCTTGTAGAAGCATACGTCACTACAAATATATTTATACAGTTATCCTAGGTTTTATCTCTTTGTGCATAATTGTGATCAATTTTTTTAAAGGTGTAATTTTGACAATGGACAAAATAACCAGAATTGGTGAAGTATTAGAGTTCTTAAAAACTCTGATACATTCCTCTGATCATGATACAGTAAGAATCAACAAAAATTCTCTTGTTGACATTAGAACTTCTTTGCAAAATTCACAACAGAAGATCGAGTTTCTGCAGCTTGAATCTCAGCTACAACAAGAGGAATTACAAAAGCGGAGTAATCATTATGAACCTGTTTCCGTTCAGAAAATTGAGAAGGAATCCCATCAACAACAAGAATATAAAGCTGAGGTTGGTCCACATTTAGTACCCATTTCAGGAGCAGATGTGCAGAAAGATGCAAAAATGCAACATGCACCTCCCAAGCCCATCATCAGACTTTGGGAAAAGCTTGTCCACAACAAGCACAAAATTGGCCTTGGATATGAAAAGGAGTTGTCCTTTCATATTCCGGACTACTCCAAGCCCATCAAATTTCAGAGTGCTGGATTTCTTTATGAAATTTCAACTTCAGCTGTTCCAGATCCTGCTCCTCTTCCACAGCAACAACAACAGATTGAAAAATGCCAACACTTTGATCGCGTTGGCCATATGAAAGATCACTATTTCGATCTTCACCCATGCAAGAATTATGCTCGTCACACCCATTCTTCACACAAATTCTTCAGAAACAAACCTCCTACAAGAAAAAATATTAATCTTGGATGGATGGCTTCTTGACAATGGGCATCAACAACAAAGAAGATGTTTAAGTCACATTTCAGAACTTGTTCTAGAATATTGAACAACCTTGCAGTTGAGTTTTCGCCATCATCTCACCTTGTACCTAACAGGGGGGAAAATGGTGGTCATCTACAAGCTTCGACGCCACATCAAGTGAGCTTGAGCCACAATCTCTCATTCCAGATTCAGAGTTGTAGCTAGAGACACAACACTTCAAGCGAGCCTGAGCCACAACTTGTCATTCCAGATTCATAGTTGTAGCCAGAGACACGGATGCTCATGAGCATGCCTTTGGTTGGTGGACAACCTTAAAACATCTATGCGAGGTTCATATTATTCCTCTTCAAAGAATTCAGAGCACTTCCTCTAGAAAAAGACTTTAGTTTCTTGCCAGCCTTGGTAGAGTGTCGGGAAATGCATCAAGCATTCTAGAGTTGGTGGTCATCCTTAAACCATCACAGGTTGTAGACCTCCCTTCTTCTAGGTTGAAGGTCTCCCTCTTCAAATAAGAGGGACACTTCCTCTAGCAGAAGCCCTCAAATTCTTTCCAGATTTGGAAGAGTTTCGGGAACTGCAATAAGCGTTGCGTCCCAGTGTTGGTGGTCATCCTTAAACCACCTCTTTATGCCAACATTTCAGAGAGCTCATTCAGCCTCAGTGCTACCATGCATACTTTGCAGATTTGTATTACAACTCTCTTCTTGGACTCACACATACCCCTTCGGATTAATGGGGGGAATGCTGGACACCTAATCCTCTATGGGTAGGTGTGGAAGGCAAACAGTCACAAAGGAGTCCAAGTGACCTTGGAATGTGGAATCCAAGGGTCAAACCTAATGTACTATAAAAGCACATATATCGTTAATGGAAAGGCAATAAATTCTTATCTTTCTCTTGTGTGTGTGTTTCACCATGCTTGTGTTTAGCATAGTCTGAATCCACAGAAAGATACAAACGAGGCCTAATTGATCTAACACGTTGATGATGTAATGGGCTATCAGAACCTTGGTTATCATCAGTTCTATTGTCACTCATTTTCATGAGTACAAAAGCTATAGCTAATGAGTGAAATCCATCTCCCTCAGGTGCAGACTGTTGTCTACTGCGTGCTGCTGCAGCAGGTTCCTTAAAACTTTATTTATCCAAATTTTTACTACTACCTAAACTGAGTGAAATCTAATCTACATCATCACATGTTATTACTGGTTCTCTATAATCAGTCTGAACAGATGCTTGTGTAGGCTGGGATGGAGGAAAGAACTGTATAGGGGCATCTACACATATGAAAAGGTAGCGAATCAAAATTCAAACAAATGTTATGCAAAAGTACTCTAATTCCCATACATTTTATAATCAATCACTCCATACACACCCCATAACTCAGGGATCGAATTATATGTATTAATAAATGCATATATACGTAGAAATTTATTTTTTGGCCTGATTTTCTAATCAGTGGCCTTTTCACCCACTCTCTGGCCCATAGGCTTCACAATCCAAACCTTTTCTATATATCTAAATCCTGAATCTCTCCTCTTTTTTCCTTGAGGTTTACAATTTTTATACAAAAGGTTCTATGAACCAATTCTGGTTCAAATCCTTAATAGTTTCAACTAACCCCTAAGAATCCTCTCAATCCCATAAATCATGAACTAATTCCTAATTTAAAATATACAATTAATTTCCAAATCTCTCAATCCCTATGAGCTCTCAACTGTCCTAATTTTCTCATGTTCTCCAATATTTACAAAATGCCTCACAATATTTAATTAATTCGTATTCTAAATATCTCTCATTAAAATAACTCAAAACATTAATAATTACATTAATTTAATACATAGGAAACTAACTTCCTTGAAAACACAAAACCCCCTATGTTTATTAAATTACAATGAAATTTCTGAGCCAGATGCTCCTGCACCATTTGCAGTCTTTGTCCTTTTATATTTGTAATAGAAAAATCATTGAATGTTGATTGACCCAAAAAATATAAATTTGGCATATCATAGTTTATGATTACATCCACTACACTATCCTAAACGTTAGAGCACATATTTATGGACTCATAAATCAAGCCTCAGTACAATTTTAACTTTCAGTCCCAATCATCTAATAATATTTGTGTTTTGAGTTGGTCAACCTCTGAAATTCTTAGTAACGTGTTCAAAGAAAACAAATACTTGGTTTTCAAATTTTTTAGTTTCTTGAATTTTTTTTGTGATTCCTTCATCTCGATGAATTGAGGATCAATGTTCTTCAAGAACTGAGTAAGAACTTTGTGAAATTCATAAAATTGGAAAATTTGTTGGAAGAAATCTTCTTGGGCTTTTCCCAACACTTGGTTAAACTTCATTGCTTATGTCCATAGCATATTTGTATTAGAGTGCTTTTCCTGTAGACGCTTCATTTCAGAAGAAAATTGTTTAATAATGTTTTCCTTTTCGTCAATTGCATTCCTGCTATGTTTTTGCAACTAAGAATGTTCTGCCTTCAACTGTTGCTGGAGATTTTGTAGTTGTTGTTGGTGTCGATGTTGTAATAGATCAATATGTTCATGATGTTCTTTATCACTTTTTTTATTTTTCACCCTCGAGATTATCAATATTTCCATTTTGTTGTTTGATTATTTATCTTAGATTATTGATTGACCATCTATTTGCATGCATATAGGCTCGAATGGAATCTGCAAAGTATTCATTGTTAAATTTGGAGGTGTCCCATACAATTTATTGTTTGACGGGGAACTCTTTAGCTTGACCTAATTTTATTTTCTTTATTGTTCCTTTAACTATGGCCCTTTTGCTACTGCTAAAGAAATATTAATTTATAGGAACTTTTTCATATTCAATAGGTTGAAGTTCATCCACTTCGATAATTTTGGATGAGGTTATACCAAGGTATAAAAATGATGGATTTTCACTAATTGAAAGTTGTGTCAATGGACCTACAATTTCTCTTTTCCCATCCTTTTGTAGTTCCTTGGAGATAGGTGTAAGGACTTCTGAATGTGGCTTTGTAGGTGGTTGTACTTGCATTACTGGTATTGTTTTAGTTTCAGGCTAAGGCTAAAATAGTATAACCCTTGTTTCTTAAGGTTGAATAATATTTTCAATCATCTACATTTGTCATTCTTGTACCTTCCCTCTCTATGTATAATGTTCCTATCATTGGAATCTTTTCTCTGCACTTGTTTTAAATGCACAAGTAAGAATGATTAGCTAGGATTATGTGAAATCTCTTGGTGAATAGGTTGACCCTATTTTTTTGGTACACCTTCCCCATGTAGTGAAGCTTCACCTATTTGTTGATTAACTGGGGGAGAATCTATTTGCATATGTATTGAATAAGGATGTTGTGCTGTCCTTTTGGGAATTAAGCCTTTGACCAAATGATCTAGGTGCATATTGGTGGCCACCCACCCATTCCATTTGGACCAACACCATCAATTCTTGCAGCTTTTCACATTCAGCACAACTTACTATTTTTAGCAGGTTTTCAGGTCCTCCACTCCTGGAGCCGTTTTGGGGCCTTAATGATCCAGGTGGATATTGGTGTCCACCCATCTATTCCATTTTAACCCCCACCATCATTTCTTTTAGTTTTTAAGTTGCAACACAACTTACTATTTTTAGCAGTTTTTCGGGTCCTGAACTTTCGGAGTTGTTTTGAGGCCCTAAACGATGTTTTTTGGGCATCGTTCCTCTGGAAAATATGATTCCATTCCAAAATTGATACTTGCAGCAATAGTTGTAATCCTTGGATATATATTTCTAATGATGTATCATACGCGTCAAACAGAGATCGTATGCTGAAGTTACGTCCCCGGGAAGTTGAAACACCAATTTACCCAAACGGGGCCCATAGTTTTGGCGCTTCATCTCCTAGGGTTAGGTTTTTGGATTTTTAGAGTTCTCCATTATTTCTCAATAATAAATAGGCCCTCGAGCCTCATTGTAACATAGTTCAGAGGTCTGTAGCTACCACATCTCTTCTCAGAGATTCACTACCAGCACCCTAGATATTTTATTTCCATTATGTCTGTAAGCACATTTCTGTTATTTGATATTAATGAAATGAATCATTATTTCCGATGCATATATATGTTTATGGTTAGTTCTCTATTCTGTTGCATTCCTGCATAAATCCAGATTAGTGGTATCAGAGCGGTTTGCTCTTTCTTTGTTTTTCTTTGCATGTCCCCAACGCGGTCAAGGTATAAGGAGTTAGGGATCGATCTAGTTGAACCCCTGCAAGATCAACCTCACAAGCCCTGATGACCTCCCATGGTGGAAGAAAATAAAGACGAGGCAGCAAGAGATCCTATCAAAATATTGCTCGAGGAGGCCCTCGAGAAACAAAGGAACGCGATGATGGATAACTTTGCTCAGATCCTTCAATGACTGCCCACCTACGACGCATATGCATCCAACAACCTCTCCGGAGGTGCCACTCCCTTCAAGGTATAGGTAAAATTTGACATTCTTGTATTTGAAGGCTAAATAGATGCAGACGTCGTAGATAGATGGTTGAATTTGCTGGAAGGGTATTTCTTGATCCATGATTTCTCTGATCGAGAAAAGATTATTTTTGCACTCCTCAAATCCGCCCCCCATGTCAAAGACTGGCGGAAAACCTACTGTGAGAGTGAAGGCGAAGGGGAACCCTCTCTATTCTCGGCCAAATCCACTTGGAATTCGTCCCGAGACGACATCAAGGAACAATATTACCCCGTGGGGAGCTACGAGGACAAATACATCCAATGGACCACGCTGCGGCAACAAAGGGATCAAGATGTGCACAAACTGACGAATTTGTTCCATACCCTGCGTACAAATTTGGGTATTAAAGATTCAAAGAGACATTTGGTGCTCAAGTACAGCAGCTGTCTGCACAAGCACATTCAGGAGGAAATGGAGTTCCTCGACATTACATCGCTTGGCATGGCATATCGCTATGCCGCCAAGATCGAGCATAAATTTAAGCAGAAGAAGCGAGACTTTGGATCTGCGAAATCGAAAGGTGCCCCCGAATAGAAGAACAAGGGGTAAGGCCAAAGCAGTGCGACTTAGAACAACACCACAAATACAAAGAAGGACACAAGGAAGTGGTGTGAATTTCATAACAACTCCACTCACAGCACAAACGAGTGTCGAGCCAAACAGTCATTAGTGGCCGAACTAAAGGCACTCGAATCAGATGCATTTTCTGATCCCAAGTCAAAACCAGACAAAGGCAATGAAAAAGGGAAGCAGATCATTGATGCAGATCCTAATGCCATTGTTGCCACCACCAAGATCCAGAGGGAGGATCCAGAGGATCCAGGGGAGGGGGAGCGCCTCTTCCATTCGCAGATGTGGGTGAAGGGTTCTCCGCTGCAATTTCTTATCGATAGCAGAAGACAAAGGAACCTCATTTCAGCAGAGGTCATGAAGCGGCTCGGCCTATTGACCATAGCATGCCTACAACCGTATACCATCGGGTGGCTCCACCCAGGGAGAGATCTCCACATCCGCCAGCAGTGCTGCCTTCCATACAATATCAAGCCATTCAAGAATGAGGTATTGTGTGATGTTGCTCCTCTTGATGTAGCTGATGTATTGTTGGGCCAACCATACTTATGGAGGTGACATGCTGTGTATGAGTCTAGGCCTTGTGCTGTTGTTATTACTTTAGGAAATAACTTGTATAGGATACCGGAGGTAGTATTTCCTCCTGTCATCTCTTTGAATACTGCAAAACAACGTAGTAAGCTTGTTTTCCAAACCAGGAAATTTATTTTCCTTATAAATCGCTCACAGGGAAAGAAGAATATTGTGGCCACAACCTCGAAACAGGGCCTCCCTGCACGACTGCAGCAGATGGAAAAAGTCATGGAGGAATACGAGGAAATTTTCTCCTCACCCACAAAGGTTCCTCTACACTGTCAAGACAAGAACTCCATTGATCTAACCCCCGACGCACCGCTTCTTGATGTTGCCATACCTCATGCGACTACACAGACAGAATCCACACATGTACTATTTGAAGTTGATAAAGAAACCAAATTTACTAATTGCATCCAACATGTCCGCCCGCAGGTCCATGGCATCTTTGACAACAGAACGTGCCTCATCTCATGGAAGACCTTAACGCAATGGGGACCATTGCTTCTTAAGGAGGGAGGAATGATCCAGGTGGATATCGGTGGCCACCCACCTATTCCATTTGGACCAGCACCATCAATTCTTGCAGCTTTTCACATTCAACACAACTTACTATTTTTAGTAGGTTTTTGGGTCCTCCACTCCCGGAGCCGTTTCGGGGCCTTAATGATCCAGGTGGATATTGGTGTCCACCCAACTATTCAATTTGAACCCCCACCATCAGTTCTTTCAATTTTTAAGTTGCAGCACAACTTAATATTTTTAGCATTTTTTCGGGTCCTGAACTTCCGAAGCCATTTTGAGGCCCTAAATGACGTTTTTTGGGCATTGTTCCTCTGGAGAACATCATTTTGTTCTAAAATTGATATTTGTGGCAACAATTGTAGTGCTCAGATAGATCTTTCTAACTATGTATCATACGCGTCAAACGAATATCGTATGCCGAAGTTACGTCCCTGGGAAGTTGAAACACCAATTTACCCAAACGGGGCCCATAGTTTTGGCGCTTCATCTCCTAGGGTTAGGTTTTTGGATGTTTAGAGTTCTCCATTGTTTATAAATAATAAATAGGCCCTCGAGCCTCATTGTAACACAGTTCAGAGGTCTGTAGCCGCCACATCTCTTCTCAGAGATTCACTACCAGCACCCTAGCTATTTTATTTCCATTATGTCTGTAAGCACATTTATTTTATTTTATATTAATGAAATGAAGCATTATTTCCACTGCATATCTATATTTATGGTTATTTCTCTATTATGTTGCATTCCTGCATAAATCCGGATCACCAAACCCAACACTCTTCTCCCATGGAAGGCACACAACTCTATCCCCATGGGTATTTTTGGAACTTCTTGAATTTTATTATCTACCTTTTCATATGATTTGGATGTTTGGAAAACTTGGTTGAACGATATCTCTGCGTCTACATAAATTTTAAATTTTTGAGCTTAAAATGTTCAAAAATATTTTTTAGTGGGGCATGCCTTTTGAAGGCTATATAGGATAGTTTGAGCAGTTATAATGTTGGTGCTTCTTATTTGGAAAGCTTATAATTTTCCAAAGCATAAATTCCTAGTTTAATAAGAAATGATGGTCAAATTTTCTTATTAGAAATTAAAAAGGACTTAATAATTCCTATTGTAACAATTTGGTAAGCCATCTTCCTCAAAGTTAACCAATCTAGGACATATTTTGGTAAAGCATGTGGAAGGCCTTCACAACCATAGATCCAAATATAGGAAAAGGTTTCGTCTAGATACCATTCTCCAATAGGGTCAATTTATTCCATAGTTTCACTGGTGAATCTTGGAGGGGGGGAAATGAATAGCATTTGGTGTAATGGGATCATTTCCATTGTTACAAATTTCATGGAAACAATCCAAAACATGTGTGTCCCCTAATTTGGAACAATAGATGTGAATAGGAGAAATATTGGGATGCTAATTCGATTACATAAGGGGAAAAGGTGTTCAGGAACAAATGACATAAATTATATGAGTTGACATGAAGAACCGAGGAATCACCCCAAAAGTAGCAATCAAGAATGTCTCAATTTTTTTTTTCTAGCTCTTGGATCAAATAATAACATAGTAAAAATTATTTCTTTTTTTCCAAGATTTGGTAAAGGAGAAATAAGCTTTCTAGTTTAAAGGTGCTGGTGGTGTTCGATCTCACAAACATACAGGGGGTCTCCCTGATGTGAAGTCCCAATGATACCTCACACTATTTGGAGTAGGAGCCTCATCCAGAGTATTGAATCAACAACCATAAAAAGTAAGGTTTTCCTTGGATGTAATGAATAACAGAAGATGTTATACACATAACCTTTGAACAAACAAGTAAGTTGACACTGTGAAACACCAATTACAATGTGTAAAAGGAGGATTTCTTAGAGGGGAGACAAAAGTGAGTCTCTAGAAGGAAAGTAATAGTACTATCCTAGGAGAGGCACACGAGAGCAAAGAAGGATTCGTTAGTTATCTACTGAGATAGTTCACATAGACACAATGATCGTTAAAGAAAATACAACACACATTAAATAATATAAATACCAAATCCAATGAAGTATTTCAATTTCCTTAGTACATATGAACATAATATATACCGCAAACATATAAAGAATAGTCTTATAACATTCACAATACATGCATGGAAATGTGTTGGCTCATTGCGCTTCTTATTAATAAGTGAAATATCCAAGTACACAATTACAATGGTGAGCCACTTGCTCCCATAGTGGAACATTAAGTCACTTCTTACTTCTCGAAGGAATGATATTCTCTTCTATGTCAAGATAGAGAAGGAAAATCTAACTCTCCAAAGTCTAAGTCTCCCAAAAGACCTTTTCTTAAGTTATGAGGTTGCTTTTATAACAAGAGGATTGACCTTTCTCATCCCCATGACTCTTGAACTATCCTCATGACTCTTAGACTTCCAATTTGATCTTTGAACTTCTATTTGACTCATTTATCCATATGCGATTCTTGGAATTCCACACATTACATTTGTCATTTTAATTTTGATAATACATTATTGCATCCACAAATGATGTGGCAAGACACATTGACACATATGAAATTGTGATGACACTCGTACAAGTTATATCTTGACAATGATGACATGGAACTAAATGATGATGTAGAAATGTCAAGTTGCTCTTGTTACTGCTTTGTCTTTGATTTATTCATGATAGATATGATACATACTATGTATTCACTCTCCAAAGGGTCTTGTATCAACATCAGGACCTTCTGAGTTTTCATGCAATGTCTTCAATCTGCCTTAGTTCAAGATGTCATCATGCCTTCATGATGGTCCTTATTTGTACATCTTCTCTGCAAGTGCTTCTTTGATTCTTCTCCTTGAAATATTACTTGAGAATCACCTCGTCATGCTGAGATGATACACTTGCCAATGTAGATCACTCATGAAAAGGCAAGATTAGTCTGAAAACCATCATTCTATCTCTACCCTGCTCATGGAAGAAGCTGCTTGTGATAGGATTGTGAAAGGCTTGATGAGGATGGTGCAATTGATCTCAACAGTGGCTGAGGAGAGCACCATTGTTCACTATAATTGTGCCATGCGCTATGAGGAGGGGGGGGGGGTGGGGGTCTTTAAGGTCGAAATCAATGGGAAAGTGTAAGGAACAATGTGATGAGCTTGTTTCCTAAGACTGCATAGTGTGTACGGTTGAAGGGAGAAGAAAAAAATGAATTTATAATTTGTATTGATAGTGAATGAGAGGAGACCTCATTGAGCTCTAAGACTACTTAGTGCACTAAGGGAGTAAGACAAGACAAGTATTGGGCACAGTGTGCACTTGAAAGAGGCAAGGAAGCATGAATTATCACTAAGAATGGGTTGTGCACTGGGAGGAGAACCAATACCACAAGGAGATCATAGGGAGTAGAAAAAAGGCACGAGAGAAGGAATTAATACCCACTGAGGATGTGCACTGTGCTTAACTGGGAGACTAAGGCAAGGTTGGCGCAATTTCTCTCCGTAGTGGTTGTATTTTATTGGAAATTGTGCAGTTCACTGAGGTAAGCAATAGAAGGTAAGTCACTTTTCCTAGGATATTTCTAATGAACTGTGAGAGGGAGGAGACCTTGTATGGCATAGTTTTATTTTGAAAAGGGCCTCTATGAATGCTTTATGCACTATACAAGGAAAAATCGCTCAAATATCAATGCAGTGAGTCAATACAAGGAAGAAGGGTTAGGTGACTATGATTTGAAGGAGCTGACCTTCAAGAGGACTCAGTGCACAATTATAGGAGGAAGATATTTCATCAATAAGGCTCATGAATAGGCAATGTTCATAACCTAGTGAAGGATTGAAGATTTCATAACTTTCACTGGGTAAGAGGACCAAGGAGAGCTACAATATGGCTAAGTGTGGGACCAATAGAGTAAGAGAGGGAAAATATTACGAACTAAACTCAAACATAGACCACACACATGAATTCCATTAATAAAATCCATGTGAATGCACATGAATCATGAAAATAAATCACACATTGAAATGACAACAAAGTGACACTTATTTCTAAGTGTGACAGTTGAAACACCACTATGCGACACTTTGAATACAAGTTGCGACAAAAGTGTCAGTTGTGACCAGAAACTGTGCTAAGTTGTAGGAATGTGTCTAACACATGTTCTAATGACATATAATATCTTATAACATATAAGAGATCGCTATAGCTGCCTCTAGTGATGGGTAAAGGTGTGACACACACAAGAGTGAAAATGTTTTGAAGCGACACTTGCGACAATAAGAAAACGTAAAAACAAACCCTGCAAAAGCTAAAGAATTTGAAAGGAACACATGCAAGAGTGAATATAACATGAAAACACCACTTGTTAAAGTGAAATCAATAAAAAGAAAATCATGAACATAAAAGCGACACTTGTGAAAACAAAGGTGCGCAAAAGCGACAATTGTGAAAACTCACTCGAATGACGAGTCAAGTGCAACCAAAAATGAGAGGAAGACTGTCAATGTAGAGTGTGCATTGAATATCAACATAGGATTCACAGTGTAGTGTCCTTATGGAATGTATATTCAGTCAATAATGATTGAACAAACCTTACTTTCAAGAGATGCGCAATGCCTATCTAAGCTTGCATAGAAATATGCGCGTTTGTGAATTCATCAAGGACTGAGCATGTGTGAGCAAGTGACTTTGACACTTAGAGTCTGAGAAGAATAATTAAATACTTCACAATATGTTAATCAGCGATGAAGATACTATGGAATGATAGATCTTCATATTCTCAATAGGCTCCAAAATTCAAGTGTAGTAAATTTTTTAGAGGGTTTTGATCGCAACGTCAACACTTGGTGACACACTGGTAGAACTCCAACTTCTCTGTTTAGGTTTTAACTTCAAGTGAAAGGTCTCAGTATTTTAGGAAGTATTTATTTTCCATGTATATTAACTTGGATTTACCACTTATCTTGGTTAAAGATATAATCTCTTTTATTCCTTTCTCAAATTCAAACACATTTACAGGATCAGTCATACTTCAACCATTTTGATAGGGGAGAAGGATAATATGTATACTGAGATTTTGATAATCAGAGTTAAGAAAATTCCTAGGTGTTTCTTTGCTTCTTGGAAGCCTATTCAGTACCTCGACAAAATCACCTCAAGGAAACACAAGCATTATTTTGCTGCCATCACGCTTGTTCAGTACCCTGACGAAGTTGCTTGCTTCAAATCTCTTCTTAGGAAGAATTTATCTTCTTCACCTCTATGTTTAGTTACTAATTGGATGTGAAAATGCACTTATTGATTATGAAGGTGGAAGAAGGATCATGTATTATTTATTTTTAAGAGAGGTTGCTCCTGTTTTAATGGATTTGAAATATATTTTAAGTTAATATGCTTCTTTAAAGTTTTATCCTTTCCCTTCTTTACTCGGCTAAGTCGAAATGATAAAACACCATTCAATACAAGGCCAATTCAGGAGTGGAGATCCTAATAAAGATACAAGCTTCATAGTTCGACCCAAGTATTTCCATCTGGAACGAGTCATATTTTCCATTCAGACACCACAGACTTTAAAGATATATAAACCTAAAACAAATACAAGGATAACAAATAGCCAAGCATTGTTCATCATCAAAATTTCCCTTTTCAAGTTTTCCACATTGTCTTTTGAGCCAAAAGAAACATCTTTCATGCAAGGTCTTATTAAGCACAACACAAAATAAAAAACATGACAAAACAAAAAAATCAAAAGGACATAACAAATGGAGACTGAAATTAAAGAAACATGCGAGACAAAAATAAGAAAACAAAGGAAAAACTAAAGGAGAACAAGTGCAAGATGAATGTACAAGGGAAACTAAAATTCAGCTAGACCTACTCCAACCCTAACTAGCTAGAAGGTTAGGGCTAAGTGTAATGGAATTTCCAATGTAGCCATTGTAGTTTCCGACCTATACACACAAAGATAAGAGAAAATAAATCTGATATAAGATAATGTGTAAAACAGAAGATAAGAACTTGAATAAATTTCCAAACGTATAGAAGGTATTTTATAAGAGCAGAAAGATGTTCCATAGGAACTAATTCTAACAATTTCACAACTTTTCCTTTTTGCTTAGAACAACAAACAAACAAACCTCCAAAGCTTGCTATGAATGTACCTACATCTGTGTTGTTCTACTTAGCAAAGATCAGAAATGATCGAAGATTATTATTAGCACAGGAGCTTTCCAAGTAGGATTTCTCTAACCATTCACAGATTTATATTCAAAACAGTCAATATGAAAACTCTGAGACTCGTGAGAAAATAATTTTTTAATAAATGCATTCGAAACACAAAGAGAATCTATAGTATTATGATTAGATGGGTTTATCAACATATAAGGTTCTCGATTCTCTATTGGTTCCCTTTGTATCCAATTACACGCAAAACCAACAATGTGAAAGATTAAGGCATTAAAAAGCATTTCTGAAATCGTAAATCCATGAAATTGATTAGGATACTGAGTTGAAAACATATTAGAAACATGTTCCAAATCAAACCTAGTATTTGTATCAACATGAGGTTTTTGGTTCGCTAAATGAATCAAGAATTTGATATCACTCTAGAAGAGAAATTGTGCCATAAATATATATATATATTTTTTTTAACTGTAACGAGTATTTTTATTGATGGAGAAGAATGGCCAAGGCCAGGTCAAGCATTACAATTCACTGTTTCTGTCATTACATTTCTCTGCTTTTTCAAGGACGCCTTGCCCATTTAGGGAATAGATGCCATATTCAGTGCCCCTGCATTTATGTTGATCATGCTCGTTTCTAGTGTGCATCCTGTATTTGCCAATGTGTCTGCTTCTGTGTTTAAATCTCTGAGGATATGGAAGATTTGAGCTGTGGAGAATTCCTGTAGAAGTCTGGTCACTCTTTTGAGCTGCTTGTTTAGTACTGGATCCTTGGGCGCTTTTTTGTTTATTAAGGATTTTATCAACAATTCAGAGTCTCCAAAAATTAAGATGTCTCTTGCGTTTCCTTTTCTGGCCAGTTGACAAGCTTTTAAAAGACTGAGGACTTCGGCCTGATTGTTGGTTTTAAACCCAAGACCCCAGCTGAAGTCCTCCTTTCTCCCATTCGGGAGGTATATAACCCCACCTGCTCCAGACCTGCCTGGGTTGCCTTTCAAGGCTCCGTCGAAGAAGATAGTGCATTTACCTTGTGATTTCCACCACTTCTGGAAACTATCCAAGGTGTCTCTAATCTGCCATTTTTCCTTTTGATTTGGACGAGTGATTGCTGAAGTTCTCGGCATGGGGGAGAAGCCATCCAGCCATGCCCTTTCTTCCTTTCGGAGGGAGCTATCTTCTTTGACAATGGAATGTCGTAAAGTTTCTAAAAGTAGATTCTTGGCCTGTTCCGCAGCATTCTCTGCTGTTGTTTCTTTTTGATTGAATACGATATCATTCCTGGCGAGCCACAGCTTCCAGCAAACATATTTTGGAGCTGCAGTCCACACCTTGAGCCAGAGAGATTTTTCAGCGATGTTGAGGGGATATCGAGCTCTCCAAGACGAAAACATGTCAGTGATCGAACAATGAGCATGAGGTATCACATTCAGACCTGTCAAGAAGCTAGTCCAGGCCTTCTGAGCATACTCACAATCGATAAACATGTGTACTGAGGTTTCCAAGGCATTTTTGCAGAACACACATCGGTGGGGTCCTGCTATGTTTCTTTTGCACAGGTTGTCACCAGTCAGGATTTTGTTATGAAATAAGGTCCAGAAAAGGAAATTTATCTTGGGAATGCTGAAGTATTCCCAGATCTGCTTCCAAACTGTTTCTGGGTGCTGAGAGGCCTTTTTGCCTTGCATCTGTAAGTAGCCTTGCCTGATTGTGTACACTCCTATTTTCCCCCATCCCCAAGAGTCATCCTCATCTTTGTGCACAGGTGTAAAATCTGTAATGGCATCTGTGAGAGTAGTCAGCTATTTTTTTAAATGCGCTGGAATGATGGGCAATCTCCAACGCTGCCAATTGCCATTGATATCCCACTTAGCGATGTCCTCGACTTTTCGGATTCCTCTTGAACTTAACCAGACTCTTAAGCCGACAATTTCATTATTGGCTGAAAGTGGAGGTTGTCCCATGATTCGTTCTTTCCACAGCAAAGTGTTTTTACCATTCCCTGGAATTTTATACAAATGGGATCTGAAGAATTCAAGCCCTTTACAGCAGAGCCTCCAAGCCTGCGTTCCTCTAGGAGCAAGCGCTGGATTGAAGAAGGAGAGCGACTGATTTCATAAATATTTTAATTTCAAAACATGCACAAAAGAGATAAAAATATGGAAAATATCATAAGGTTTTGGCAGGGAGAAATCCTCCAACCCAAAATGACCTTTATCTTGATAATCAAAATGATAGGCTTTAAGGTTGTAAGGACCCTTGAAATATGTGCTCTCCAACCCTTGGTCTAATACAAGGGATTCACATGAAAAGGGGATAACCAAACAAGAATCCTTTATCTGATAAGAAAGTCTTTCTTGAGGATTAATAAGATTAACTTGGAAATGTTGAAAGTCCTTAAGAATGGACTCACAACTTGTGGATGAATTTTAAGAAAATAATTATGCATGAAAATATGGATCCAAATTATTTTAATGATCTCAACAGGGTTATGAGAACATAACATAACCATAAGCATGGGATGAAGTGCCTCAACCTCCTAATAGGTCTCTGAAATTTCTGATAGTGGAACGTCGAATTTGGGTGGCTTAAAGAAATTGATAGGTAGACATGCGCTACTATCATTAGATGTATGAGTAGAAACATTAGTAATACTACTTGTTTGGTCAAATTTAATATTAGAAATATTATACTTTTAATGGATAGAGCATTTAAATGCATTGATCATAAAATTCCCTTGATCATATAAAGTTGGAACATTTCCTCCTCACTTATGGAAGATTTATGGTTGAACATATCATGAATAATGGATTTAAGATTTTCATCCTCTGATTGTAGGATCACGTGATCTTGTACCTGATTGCAACCACGACCACCCAGATAAAGATTTAAAAGATTTATAGGGGTCACTGCTATAAAAAACTTATCAAACATATATGGGTACAATGAATAGTGTTCTAGAGGCGAGGAAGGATGAAAAAGCTTAGGAGGAGGAGCACCAATTGTAACTACATCAGGTTGAGCATGTAAGAACAACAAATTAATATAAATTAATATCATTGTCATCAGTATAATGGTCAAAGACAAACATACCAATGTGACATTCAAATTGACCAGGATATACCAATGATTCAAAAACCTGACACCTACCTTTTCAGGTGTGATAATTGAAGATGTATGAATTAGAGGAATTTCAAGATCATTCTGAATTGAAAGAACATCCAAACCCATAAATGGAAATTGTAAACCAATAGAAGACATTTTTGGATCGATACCTTGTAAATATAATTCATCTAAAGAAGGAAACATACCATCTGATGTACTTGGGCATTCATCACCATATGTATTAGTGGAAAAATGGATGTCAAGGTGATTTTTGTATAAAGTCTCAACTTGAATGCAATTCTTAGAATCATTTGAAAAGTTATCAGGACTACAATATCGATTATCAGCTAGAGATGCAAAATTATCATCTTGAAAGGGGATAGAAATATAAGACATATGTCCAACACTTTGCTCCTCTACAAGTGAAATAAAACTACCTTGTTCTTGATTACCACTTGAAAAAATAGGTTGAAGATCATTAATAGTTGAAGTAGGTTGATAGGGTGGACTAAAGAACAAGGAATAAGGAAATATGGATGGTAGAGGTTGAAGGGTATCCCTTGAAGAAATCATACTTTCGATCAAATCAGATTCAAGGTTAAATTTATGAGCATTAATATCATCATGAAAAGTCAAGGAATTAGTCTTCACCTTTGGATTCATGAACCACTCCACATTAGGGGAATTTTGAGGTCTAAAATGGGCCTCCTAAGAAAAATGTACAACCAAAATAAACTTTATAAGAACCAATAGGATTCAAGATGATGATGGATGATTCACCATTTTTGGAGTAAAAAAGTAAAAATATTAAAAAATAATAAAATAATAAAATAACTTTTTCAACTCGTATTTTAAACTTATCTCCCAAAATTTTTACTCAAATTTCGAGCGGGAGTAAAATTGGATGCAGCACTGACCAATCATAGGATTTATGCTAGATACTTTCATTTAACTTTCATTACCTAGAAAATGAGAAATACATAAAAAAACGCATTGTAATCGCTTTTTTTTTTCTCAGATTTCATTTTTCGTGTAGTAGGACCCATCGAAAGTATGCAACATGGGTACTCCTTGGATGGGGAATTAAATTTCGCATCCAATGAGTACTCCCGCTCGAAATTGGAGTAAAAACTTTGGGAGATAAGTTGAAAATATGAGTTGAAAAAGTAGTTTTTCCATTTTTCCCTCTAAAATTTGATGATGTCATCAAATCTTATTTGTTTTTTTCCACTATTATTTTATAATTTCCTTAGGAGGCCCATTTTAGACCTCAAAATTCCCCTAATGAAATTTCCTCCATTGTATCTAAATCATGGGAAGTAGCTGAAGGTGGGGAGGGCGGATCAACAATTTGATTTATATATTTCCCAACTTCAACATCATCACAAGGAGGAACCCAAATAGGTGCCAATAAAGGAGGAGGACAAGGAACAAAAGGAATAATAGGTTCCTCCTCACAGATTTGGTAGAGTGTTGGGCTATGTTGTGGCAGGTCGTTGGTTCGATTCTCGCTGAAGCCTTCCAAACCTTAACAATTTTTTAGCCAGTGTGGAGGCACCACATGGCAACCTTTGGTTGCTCCACGTGGCAACCTCACATTGAACAACCATAATAAAACAAACCAATAAAAATCAACCAAATGGACCTATACCAACCCAACACTTGGAAATTTGTGATTGGTCAACCGTATGCCCAGTAGGAATGCTGACATCATCATGACATCAACATTACGAAATGCCCAGTCAACCTGCCTGCAAAATTTTTGTTGTCGGTCAAAAAATTTAGAACATCATAACTTTGTCATACGACATCAGATTGAGATGATTCAAGTGTTGTTGAATCAAAATGATGAATACTACGTTTTGATGCTATTTTTGAAAGATCATAGGAACTTTAATTTTTGAGAAAATTTTGTTCTTCGAATCATACCTCCCCAATAGGAACTTTTGGACTCCAAAATTTTGTCTTCTCCTAGCAAACAAAATAATGAAAATGTTCATAAACTTTCCCAATCACAATCCTTTATGTTATCTTTCAATTGGTGCCTTCAAGATCCAATCAAGTTACTCCGCCTATCCTCTATGTGAAGTCCTTACCTTCTTGTCAAGAATCGAGCCACAATTCTTATAACAATGCAGGAACAAAAACATCGATGGATGGAATCTGAATATTCTCTCCAAATCATATTTCATGGCTCACAACTTCATCTTGAAGTTCCTCTTTGTTGAAGGAAAAATTGACTTTCCATCTTGGAAATCAGAAGCAACTCAATGCTTTCCATGCACTGGTTAAAACTTTGCTTTATTATCCTAAAATTGAACTTGTTCACAAAAGTTGTAATATCCCTATTTAAGGATATTGATAAAACACAGCAAATGGTACAACGATGGAATGAATCTAAGAGCAAACATTCCA